>JACXSL010000983.1:0-133000 GCA_019514585.1 Dendrobium officinale
TTATGCAGATATGAAAAACATTAGGACAAGTGAGTTACCGGAATTGAGTAATCGACTGCTTATAAATGAGCATTACCAGTCATATATTTGCAAAATCCGATGCATGACCTTATTATGTATTGGAGATAAATAGATTGATGAGCTACTTGTAGGTCATCTTGGGAGTTTATATAATATATTTTGTATTTCAAAATCAAATTTTGTTAATCTCTTTTGTGACTTAGAAATTAATTTATGGCCTTCATGATTCATCTTGGATAGGGTTGCAACCAAGTTAAGCAACTCGTGAGTTGGCTCGGGCCCGACTCGTTAACCGCTAGACAAGTAAGAGTTTATCGAGCTCGTGAGTGAAGCGGCTCACGGAAGTGAATTGCCAGGATCGCATACGGACATGGCAGAACTAAACTGTTAGGACTTGGACGCGGGTGATACGAAAGCTCAGACTCAAGAAGACGGGAAGACAGATGCACGGTTCGCACACGTGAAGAAGGAAAATCGTGGTCGGACAGGCGGGCGGGAAAACAAAAGCTTGGATGCGAGACACGAGATTAGAGCTCGGGAGCAGGACAGAAGCTCGGACGCAAAATCGGAGCTCGAAACTTCAAATCGAGTGGCTTGACGAGCTCGTTTCAGTGTGATGAACGGAGCTCTCTCTATACATTATATCATATAATGATTTTATAAGGGCAATATGTGAGTGATTTCAAAATCCAACTGAGACTATTATTAGCTATTTCTCGTTTGATTGGATTCTTTAGTGAGTTTGTCTACTAAAATTATAAAGCCTAGAGATCCTGATTTCTAAAATATGTAAAAAAAGATGATGCAATGATTTTCAATATATGCCTTATTTCAATGCATTCTATATTATTATCAATTTTCATATGTTTAAAAACATATCAAAGTTCTACCATATCTTTTTTAAGTAGGATTGTCTTCGAGCAATTGATAAAATATATGGAGATGTTCGTGTTCCAAGTGAAAAAATGTGGCGTGTATAGGGCGATGTTGATCATAGACACAAAATATTATGATCGTGTGTGACTTCAATATGTGTTTTATTTTTTACCATGTTGGGGTGGAAATGTAGTATGAATGACATCCATATTCTTAAAATTGCTACTTGTAATTAACAAAGTAATTTTTCTATGCTATCTCTAGGTTGTTAAAACTAATGGTATTAATTATATTCCCCTTCTAGTAAATATTATCTTGTGGATGCTAGAGTCTCCATGCAATGAGGGGTTTTAAAGACATTTCTAGATACAAATCACCATATTCTTGATTCTCAAATAGGAAGCCAATCAGTAGGTGGGAGACAAAAAATAATTAATAAGTGATGCTCTTAATTAAGTGGAGTAATTGAGTGGCCCTTTATTGTTTGAAAGATGAAATGAGTTATTTTGTATGATATGCTCACTATTTGCTTAATAAGCAAGGAAAAAAATTGTGATTACATAACTGCATACAGTGTCTCTCTAGATGATCCATGATTCAAAATTTGTGGCCCAGATCAACTATGTATCAACTTGCGGCACATGAGTATTGAATTGGGTGGTTTATGCAAAATTTTGAAGAATTAGTAGATGTGAGGTATGAAATGGAGATGGTGTTGAGAAAAAAGCAGAGTTATAGAAACAAATCACCAAAGAATTGGTTAATGAGGGAAATTAAGTTGATTGATATGAGTAAATGGAGCACATATATATTATTTTCCAATTAACAATATGTAGAATTATTTTAGCATATATTGATAATTTATTTATTATGCTCCACTTTTAGTGCCAATGATTTGTCGAAAAAATTACTCAAGTAATTGATTCTTATAGTATGACAACAAAGTGCTGAAATATGTGAATATTGCATTAGTATAAATATATACAAGAATGATCCAAATTAGACAGTGGAATATTCAAATTATTGCAAACTATGTAGCTGATTTTCTTCATTGGAGGCTAATGTTCGTTAAACATTTAACCTTTGTGAACTCTTATTTTGACTCTTAGCTTGTTTAACTCTTTCCTATATGCGAGGGTAAAAAGTATTTTCTCAGTAGTCTTTATTTCTTCCTTTCTATAGTTGCAAAAGAGTTCCACCACTTGTGAGCTTGAAAATGTCCCTCTTGAGAGGCGATGACCATTTTTTAAATGACTTTATGTTACTTGACCATTTTCATTAGCACCAAGTTTTTGTTCTACCAGTTCTGTGTAACAGTGTTATTTTAAGGATAACAAATGATTCTTTTCTTCTTTGTTACATCCCCTTTCGATTATCTTCATCTTTAGTGCAAGCTTTCCATTTTTAGTGGAAAATTAAGGGTAAAGCCAAATTTCATTCATTATAAAAATTAATTGTAATGTACAAAAGTATTACAACTCAGAATGTAAGGAGAATAACAAATGAGCTGCATAAAAAAAGGGCAAATTTAAGCAATAATAACAAAAAGCCTAGAGACAAAAACATCACTTAGAATGTGCCAAAGTACTCCAAGATAGTAGAAATCATCACATCATATAAGAAAATCTCTCCTAGTTGCCTAATCTACCACCCAACGTGAATCCTTGCTGCCAAGATGACCTTCCAAGGGGAGAAATGTCAAGAGAGGAATCATTCATCATTGTCTAGCCAAATAAAGAGAGCCCAGATCAGATGAGAGCATAAGTAAATCAAAGAAAATGATACCATACAAAACAAAACCAAGCTTCCCAACAATCACAAATGCTTATTAGCCAAGCATAAAAGTCTATAATCCCAAAGTGTTAAGGCAATAATAACTCCATAGAAAAATGTTAGAAAATAACGGAACATGACCACCTCTATAAGAGGTGTAAGACCTGCTCTTTGAATCTCCACCAAGAAATTTTAGCACGAATGACAACTTTAGTTTTGAAGCAAAATGTAGAAGAGCTTTCAAGGGTATGACTATACCTATCAACTTTCTTTCCCCCCAAATATAATAAAGTGAGTAATAGATTGTTAAAAAATGAAATTTCTTTTGAGTAGGATGAGCATAGATAGAATCAAAGACATAATTAGCAAAGTAAGGAATGTAAAAGTTTTGGCTTTAAAAATAACTTTTCGATCCTAGGGAGGATGGCAAAAAAAATTCCATATGAGAAATCACATTAAAAAATCAAGTGAGGTATGTTTTCCAGATGACCATTGTAAAGGACACACCTTTGATCAACAGGCTTGCCATGTTTATACAATGAGTCTATGATTTTTAATCCCCCAATGAAAGCCATCCAGATAAAAATAGAAAATCTTAAAGATAATCTCTCTTATGCCAAACAAATTTGTGCTAAAGAACATGGGGAAAATCCCCATAAAAGCTACTTGTAAAAGATTTGAAAGAAGCATTTTTGGTCATACATCACCTTAAGCAATAGGGTAAGCAAGAGGGATGGGGGTGAGAAGAATGACTTGCTGGACTTGAAGGGGAATGTTGTTGGGGAGATTCTAGTTATAGGTGATAATAAATCTTTAACCTGGGCGTGCGAGGAAAAAGTTATGCAAAAAGTGCAACCCAAAAATGTTAGCAAGAGAATGATTGTTGCACTAGGGGTCCAAATGAAGCAAGATAGAGCAGGTAGGGGTGATACTAAAATGAAAGTGCTCTTGGCGAAGGTAGACACTTGTATAAAGCTTTCCAATAGACAAATGACTTGGGGGAGATGGTTTTCCAAGGGGATACATAATTAAACTTACACTAATGATCCAGAAGGCTATCCACACTATAAATATGCTTAATGAGAGAGAAATAATAATCAAGGTATAGGCCGAGATGCCAAGACCACTTTACTTCTTTAGTAGCCAAGTTTTTTTCCAAGTGATAAGATGTAACTTTTTGCTATTAAGATTTCCATAAAAAAAAATTTAGCAAACATCTTATCAATACATTTACAATATGTTTTGAGGCCTATTAACAATTGAACCCCTAATCTAATAGGCAATGGTATTTCAAATAGTAATTCTCACATATTGTAGTCTACTAGCAATTGAATGCAATTTTGCTTCCAAACTTGCTAGAAAAGTAGAGATTTTTTTACATAAGTGGATTGAAATTAGACATATTAACCTTCTTTGTTCAAACATGGAGCCCAATATAAAGGAATGAGTTACTAGCCAAAGTGAGATCATGAGCATTACAAATATATGTGGCCAGTTGAGTATTATGAGATAAGATGATAGAACTTTTGACTCTGTTACTATGAAGCCTAGAAATAGAGGAAAATTGAGCAATGATGTTATTTAAAGAGATGGCCTTTGAACAGTAACTTGACTAAAAAGAGAAGATATTCAATATATAATAACTGATTCAAATTGTGCTCCCGAACACTGATACCATCAAATCTATTTATCAAGGTGTTAGAATATAAGATATTGGAGAAATATTTCATGGAAAAATAAAATAAGTAAGGGGAGAGGAGACCCCCCTTGCCTCAAGCCAAAAGTTGAATAGAAGAAGCTATCGAGGCCTCCATTGAGACACATAGAATAATAAATATTAACAATGCAATATTTAATCTAAGAAATAAACATAAAAGGAAAAATCTGTCTACACAAATCCAATCAAGATAAAGTCTTTAGAGAGTGTGTAAAAGGCATTATAAATATCCAATTTTGCACAAAAGAGCTTATGGGAAGGTGACTTGTTGAATTCATGTAACATTTCAAAAGTAAGGATGACCTTTTTGATAGAGACTCTCTTTTGAATGAGGTAAAATTGACTAGGGTTGATTAATTAAGCCACATGAGGCTTGAGCCTATTTTCCAAAATTTTAATAATTATTTTATTGAAAGTATTATAGATAGATATGGGTCTAAAATTAAAGATATCATTGGCATGGAAGAATTTAGAGATTAAGACTATAATAATGGCTTAAACACATCTAGGGAGAAAATTGTATTGAAAAAAGTACTTAATGGTCTTACAAACTTGGGGTGAATAATGGTGCAAACACTTTTGTAGAACTCAAAGGAGTAGCCATTGAGACTATGAACATAGGTTGGAGAAGAAAAGATGACATTTGTTATCTATTTCTTAAAAATGGGAGTAGTATGGGAAGTAGCCAAGTGGGATTTAAGTGTTTAACTAGTGGGTATGGAAGTGAGGTTAACATTTATAGGCCTAAGGGAGTTATAGAGCTTAGTGAATGTTGAAGAATGGCATTAGAAGTATCTTGAAGGGAGGAAAGATCCATAAGGAGTAGAAAACTCCTTGATTTTGTTAGAATTCCTTCTAAAATGGGTCTCAAATTTAATTCCTTTTGGGTAAAAATATATTTTAGATTTGATTGATATTAAAGATCTCACATATGACCTTATATAGATAGTGCCTCAAGATTCTCAAAGAAAAAATAATAGTTTCTAACCCGATATATTATGTCAGATAGTTTTTTTTTTTCATTTTGCTTTAGTATCTAGAAGTGTAAGCTATCACCTTCCTGTGCTTCATTAGAACAAATCTCAAACCTTTATGTGAAGCATCACTAAATACTCAAAATCCTTTAGTAATACATAAGATAGTCAATGTAGGAGTTGATGTTATACAATCTTTCAACTTCTAAAAAATGCCCTTGCAAGCCACTATTCATTCAAAAGGCACTACCTTACATATAAATCTCATTAAAGGGATATAAATGAAAGAAAAACCTTTCATAAAATTTTTATAATACCCATTCATTACCAAAAAACTACATTCCTCAGATAGTCTAGTAGGCCTCGGCCAATTGATAACCACTTGCACTTTTTTGGGATCTATAAAAATTCCTTCACTGTTCGTATCAAGCCTTAAAAATAAAAACATGTTAACCAAAATTCACAATTAAAAATTTAGCAAATAACATTATGCCATGTCAAGGTCACAAAATAATCCTCAAATGAAAAATATGAACTTCCTCAAATTTAGAATATACTAGAATATCATCAATCAATATAATACCAAATTATTTAAAATAACTCTTGAATATTCTATTCATTAAATCCCAACAAATTGTTGGTGCATTAGCTACCTTGAAAGGTATGAATAAAAACTCATAGTGACCATACTTAGGTTTTCACTATATTATCCTCCTTTAGTTCTAGCTAGTGATAATGAGACATCAAATCATTTTTAGAGAATATAAAAGCACCCACCAACTTATCAAATAGATCATCAATCCTTGTTAGAGGATATTTATTTTTAATTATTACCTTGTTCAACTCTTTGTAATCTACACACATCCTTATTATCTCATCCTTCTTCTTTACAAACTGAACATGTGCACCCCATATGGATATGCTTGATCTCATAAATCCTATATCCATTAATTCTTATAATTATACCTTCAATTAATGTAACTCCTTTGGTTCCATTCTATATGGGGCCTTAATGATAGGAGCCATGCTTAGCAGAATCTTAATACAAAATTTTATCTCCCTATCTGGTGGCAAACTTAGCATTTCCTTAAGAAATTCTCTTACCATAAATATATTTGCAATTGATTTAAAAATAATTTCTTTATTCCTTACATATTACAAAATTATGACATTCCCCTTACTTCTTAAATTATTTACTTGTAGAGTATATATTAGATAGGGCAACACTCCTATGACTTCCTAAAAATAATAGGTCTCACCTTCTAGAAACAATGTTACCCATTTTTTTAGGCAATAAACTTGAACTCTATATAGTCTCAACAAATACATACACATAATGACATTAATCTCACACAGGGGTAACACTATCAGACTGGACATCCATTTCCTATCAGAAATATCTATTCCATATAGGTAGATACGACTAGCTACCAAAGAATCATTAAAATATAGAATAACAAATAATGCATAATGCAATAAAATGGAAGATAATTGTAGCACATTGAAATACTTCTTAGAAATAAAGTATTAGCTGGCTACCAAATTGAACAAAATTTGATATGGAATAGTAGAAATGTAAGTCATACCTATTAGCACATAAAGTACATCCTACAGCTCATGCAAAGTCATACTATACAATCTAGCCTACACCAAAATTGGAGTAATAGAAGCCTTAGACTCTCTATCGCCTCCAAAAATATATCTCCTTACAAAAAAACCACTACCTCTACCAGAGGATCTTTTATTAAACATATAGGGTGGGACTTCTCTTGGCCTCATCAACCTCTTAGAGTTCTTAGCTTTCACATTATAACACCTATCAATTATAACTCAATAATTTTATGCCTAATATGACCATATCAAAAGCATTGTTCAATCATCTTGTAAGATTGACCTAGATGCCTTCTTCCATAACTCTAATAAATAGGTAAACTATTAATAGAACCCACGTACTTGCTCCACCACCACCTACATACACATATGCTAAAAAACATTTCCTATAATTTCCAAGCTCAAACGTGTTCCTCTTTCCACTATAACTTACTCCACCACCACCTACATACACATATGCTAAAAAGCATTTCTTAGAATTTCCAAGCTCAAACTTGTTCCTCTTTCCACTATAAACACTACCAAAAGTCTCTCTTCCGAACCATTTCCTACTTGTATATTATCACTTTGAGTAGCTTCTTGATCATTCTTTATCAAATAGGCTCTCTCTACCTACTTAAAAAGTTAGTAGTATAAAATGATGTTAATAGATGACTTCAACTATCTTAAAGCTCTCCCAACAAGAGATATCACTTCTCAATAGATATGATAACAAGTTATGAACGATACCTGGCTAGTGCAACAAACTCTACCTCATACTGTATCATAATCTTGCTTCCTTGAACTAGCCTCAGGAATGCCTCCTTTCTCTGCTACATAGTAGAATGAGTTACAAACCAATCCCAAAATAACTTAGTGAACTTCTCCTAGGACCTCAGAGCATTTAAACTTCCCTGGAACTTTTTTCCACTGGCCCAACTACTAGCATTCAACTTTTCCATATATTAAAAAAATAGTTAAGGGAACTTTCTAGTTAGTTGGGCACTACATTTCATCAAAGTCTTCTTAGCAAGTCCACTACCACAATGTGTTCTAGAGCACTCTTTAACCTTAGATTTTTCCATCCTAAAAAAATGTACAAATGTTTATCTTCCTCATTAGATCCCAAAACATACATCTTTCTTTGAGCCTTACTTTTTAACTGTACTACCAACCAAGTAAATTGAGAAATAGAATTAGAATTGATAGCTCCTATTGTATTATATATACTTAATTATTTTCATTTTTAAAGTGAAAGTTTAATATTATTTTATCTTTTGAGATGAATATTATATTATGTATGTTGAGTTTGATTATAAAAAATAAATTCTATTTCCATTCTTAAATCGATAGAGAAACACAAGTCTATCTTTTGAGATAGTATGTTGTTAGTTATACATAATTGATTATAAATATAAAGTGAAAATTCAATAACACAATATATTTATCCAGAGACCTTTCTAGTGGCTCCATTATTGATGCGATTATTCTCCGCCTCTTCAATGGTGACTAGGCTTCTAAATTGGTTGAACACTTACTTTTGAAGTAGGTTTAAGCTATCTTTCTTCCATTGGTAACTTTTATTGCAATCCAAGAGCCCGACCTTATATTTTGATGATTAAAAATATTATTGAATATTTATTTACTCATATCTACTTTATACATTGCATATATTTTTCTGTGCATTATTAACTTCTTAGGTTTAGCATATATAAAGCATCGTCAAAGAATCAGTGCTCAAGAAAGTATTGTGTTGGTCAGTCATTGTTTGAAAGAGACTGTATTTTACTTTTATTGAGTCAATTTTTATAGTAGGTGTTTGTTCGCTTAATAATCATGCACACACACATAAGAGGGAGTGTAATTAAAATTTTTAATTTTTTTTTAAGATCATATTGAATGATGTTGATCATATTGTACAATCAGTGTAATTAAATGAGACTAATATGTAATGGGCTATAACTAATCATATGATATGATAACACTATCATATATAATGTGCATCCCCATTGTCATTTAAATTAGATAATAATTAAAATTTTGAAAGTTGTTCTACTCATGCTATACAAACTAGTTCGCACTATATGATCAAATTTGTATTGTTTGAACTAGTTCGTATTATATGATGTTTTAAAATATTACTTAATTTAATCCCTATGATTAAGTAATAACATTAGGATTAATTATGGTTTATATTCGTAATGTGTGATCTTGATCATACTGAATGATCAAAATAGCTACCTTTTGGATGATATTTAATCATCCTAGGGTTCATCCTACATGAAATACCATTTAATTGAACTAATCATATTGTAATACTATTAATTTGTATAGGATGTTCAAAGAATGAATAGAACTAATTGTACTATACTACTACTCACCACACATTACTAATAATGGTATAATTGAACTAAATATACTATATAAAATGGAAATCATACAGTATGAATAGAAGGATGAACATTAAAATTTGGGATTTATAAGAGCTCTCTTTATAAACTCTTTTCAAAGTTGTGAGAAGTGGTATTGGGAATTCAAGGGTTTTTATTTCTTCTATAAGAGAGGTTAGAGAGAGAGAGAGAGAGAGAGAGAGAGAGAGAGAGAGAGAGAGAGAGAGAGAGAGAGAGAGAGAGAGAGAGAGAGAGAGAGAGAGAGAGAGAGAGAGAGAATTGAACAAGGGAGAGAGAGAGTGAGGTTATATGAGAGGGAGAAGATATTTGAGGGATTCAAGGGGTTCTTACATGGCTGTTCAAGCTAACTTGCACCTGAGCTCCTCTAGTTGTGTTGGTGTGCCACTTGGGAGGAGTTCTATGAAAGAAAGATTTTGAATGCCAAAGATCATCAATAACATCGCCAAATTGAGGAGGTGAAAGTAGGACTCGACAAATTTACCAGACCAGGGAGGTGAAAGGAGGCATGATGATTGTATTAGACCAAGGAGGTGAAAGTATGAGGACACTGCAGCTTCACCAGATTAAGGAGTCAAAAGGAGGGATTCTTTGTGTGTGAAGAGTCTGTAAAGGTGCTTTCTTTAGTGTGGGAGGAAACTACAGCTTCACCCATCCTATTAGAGTGCAGTTCTATCAAGGAGTTGTTGTACAATCTCTAGGATAAAATATATTTTTAAGCCTTTTTAAAACTGCTTCATATATTTTATGCATACAAGTATAAATTAGCATGCATTGAATTAAAGACAAATTTAAATGAGTCTAAAATTTAATTGCATTTTTTCTCAAGCATACTCACCCTACATAAGTTAAGGGGCCACTTAGGATCTACTCTATATGTTGGCCCTGATCCCTCAAACTTAATTAACAATATCCCTACCACTCTTTCATAAAAAGACCAAACTCATGGTTTTCAATCGCCTAGATGGTTAGCTGGATCCCCAATCCAGAATTAGATAAGTCAAGGTTTTGCACTTCATTAGCTAGGATTGGGCTACTATTGTCCAGTGCTCAAATTAGACTTAGGATCTAGGATACACTCAAAATCATAAGACCCCACATTCCGGGAATGTAATCCTAATTTTCTAATAAATTGATCAACTCAAATAAAAATTTTATCAAATTAATAATTAAAGCTCAACACATAAGATAGGTTAGGGTGTTTCTAAAGCATTTTAGAATCCTAAAACACCTCTAACCTTTCATAATTTAATCTCCAGAATAAGTGCTCAAACTTGATCCAATCATAGTTGAGATTCTAAAATCACCTTTTTTGATATAACTCCTTAAAAATCTTTAAAAATAAATTTATTTTTGTCATTATTCTAATCGAGAGTATGGATAGGGAATTCAACCTCCCTAGAATGTAAATAACTATGAGGGGTTGCGCTCATAGGAGATTTAAAACACACGTCTACCTTTTAAACATTCAAATTAATTCTTCCATGAAAAAATTCAAAATCAATGATGATCGTTATCATCATATCAAAATAATTGATAATAAATGATATATTTTTTCCTTTGGGAAGATATATTGTTTGTTAACTCAACATTGAATCTGAATAATTGATAATTCATCTAGATTACTGTAGCTAAATACTTGACAAAACTCCATTTGACCCTACGGGATCATATGTAGTTCCTTCTTAAATTTGGTTATGATATTCATGAGAAAATTCATAATTATGAGTTTGAACCCATTAGGAGATTTTATATCTGCCTTTTGAGATGGTATATTATATATAATGGTAGGTTTGATCTTAGAATTAAAATTCAAGGTTAACCTCTAACTTTCCCAAGAAAATTTAATTTGGATTTATTTTGCATTTTCCCGTGCAAGGGAAATCCTCTTTTAAACATAAATAAAAAAATGGCATGCTCAGTGGAACCATATTTCTCGATCCATCTTTAAAAATGACATAAATTTTATTGCATCGATAGTTTTGACTATATTTCTTCCATTGGTCCCTCTACCCATTTCATTCTTGGGTGAGTGTGGCCAACATAAAAAATTTATATTAAAAATAGTGGTGAGTAAAGAAACCTCTACCAAAATTAGAATTTGATATTTTTACCCCAAGGTCAATTGGTGGAGCAAAAGAGTTAGGTCAAACTCCTAGGATCTTCACATCAATTTTGTAAGCCTATATAATTGAGTGAAATTTAATATACTGAGTTTCAAAATATGAAGAAGATCCATTAAATTAAATTTCAAAGTTCAAAATCTCTCTAATAGAATTTTGGCTTTTACATTTCACCTCAAGTCGATTGGTGAATTAAAAGAGTCGAGTCGAATCCTTCAAACTTTTCATATCAATTTTGTAAACTTTTGTGTTGAGTGAAATTTAGCATGTTAAGTTTTAAAATTTGAAGGAAATCTATTAATTTTTGAAATCCCATTTCTTTTCAAAATCCTTCAAATAAACCTAAATCATTATTGCTATTTGTTATGCTACAATACTCTCTTGTAGCCTAGCTTATGAATGAAAATTCAAATCTTTGCA
This sequence comes from Dendrobium officinale, assembly GCA_019514585.1. Classification (NCBI taxonomy): domain Eukaryota; kingdom Viridiplantae; phylum Streptophyta; class Magnoliopsida; order Asparagales; family Orchidaceae; genus Dendrobium; species Dendrobium officinale. The sequence goes on from JACXSL010000983.1 coordinate 11,903, forward strand.
AGTCATAGGTGTTTTTTGTATTTTATCGTCATATGTTTGGTTATAGCTTCTTATATGCAAGCATATGTGAAAAGATATAGGGTCCCTTATGAATTTTTAATTTCCACTTCAAAATTCTAATTCAAACTTTATCTTTTCAATCTCCAAAAGTCGACACTGTTAAAATGGCCGAAAAACTGATGTTTTCCCTCGACCATGACCTTAACATTGAAGAACTGGTTTGCAACAATAATATTCAGTTTGGCATGGGTTTAAAAACAATCAAAATCTTAGTTAACCTAAATGTTATTGTTGACCTCACTGATGATGGTGAAAAAGATATCCCCTAGTAGAGATTGCTGTCGAGTCGGGGGCTGACTCCCCCACTCTAAAAAAAGAGGCTATTTATATTTCCATACCTATTATATCTCTTGTTAGGGATGAGCAGAAGCTTAAATCCCCCATTAAGTGTTCTAAAGTTAATTTAATTTATGAGAAAGGATTGAGCTTTGAGATTTTTTTTACAAGTAAGAATTAGTGAAATAATTATTTGAGGAGACTGAGTAAGAAAATCACTAAGGCAAGAAAAGTTACTGAATTGAAAGCCCTGAGCTAGGTAGAGCTAAAGGCTATTGAGGATCTTCCTATTCTATCTCCCTCTCTGCTCCTTAAGGGGAGCTACTTTTCCCCCTTATTGCTATTATAAGGGAGGAGAGGGTAGCTAGGATATCTATGAAAGTTTGAGATGCGCCAAGAGGAGGGGTGAATTAGATATTTTTTATAAAAAGAAAAATCCTAAACAGGAGTTCTATTTTTTTTTTTTTATCTTAAAAAAAACTTAACTTGAAGCGAAAACTAGTGATTAAAACATGATTATAGCATAAGTGGTGAAATTTTAAATCACACAACAAATATCTATAATAGTATTTTTACCAAGTAGTTATAGTAATTAGAAGATGCAAAAAAGTAAGCAAAGTGTAGTAAATAGAAAAAGCACTCTATAGAAGATTTACAGTGGTTCGGTTATTTGACCTATGTCCACTCCCCAGAGTCCTCCACTCCAGGAATTTCACTACTCAAAAGTAATTCTCCTTTTTGCCCCACAGCAAGGCGGAGGAGCCCTTACACAAACTCACTTTCACCTCCCCGGTGTGGCGGAGTACCAAGCACTATGTCACCCTCCAAGTGATGGCAGCGAACTTTCTTATTTTTCTCCCTCCTAGAGAAGGAAGAGTACCTTTGAGGACACGGACCTTAAAGGTTCTCCCCTTATAGAGCTCCCACAAGACTTTTTTGGGCCACAAGAAGAGTAAGTATGCAGCGGGCTTAGAGCAACCATGTGATCCTCTCACACTCCTCCCTTACAAACTCTCCTTCTCTTTCCTCTCACAAACCTAAAAAATCTTATCAAGTAGCTCCCTCTCAAGAGTTCCCCTCCTCTTGTCAGGTTCTTCTCTCTCTCTCTCTCTCTCTCTCTCTCTCTCTTAAAAGAAAAAAAGTAACACATATATATCAGGCTCGAAGAAACCCTAAGATCTTTAATTTAGCCATTTATGTTCGTACAATACGATCCAAGTTCGTACAGTACGAACAATACAAAATAGCCTTTGTCCTGGTATGAAGGAGAATGAACAGGAAATAATTCTGAACTATATCATACAATATGATATGAATATTATCCAGTATAATATGAATATCATCAAGTATGATATGTTATATTTCTTCTATTTATATAGGATGAATGTTGGGACAACTAAAATTCATCTCTATTCATCGTCTGATACGATCTATTAAAATCTTTAGGTCATCCGGTACGATTTATATATAGTACAATATGATTAGTTCAAAAATCAAGGGATCATCCGGTACGATCTATGGGACGACCAAAAATTGCCTCAATTAATTATACAGTATAAATAAGGTCGTACAATATGATCACCAATATAATGGGGATTAATTTAAGTAAGTATTCAAATATTCGTACAATACGATCAGTTCAAAATTCAAAATTTAAAAATTTACTTAAAATAACTGACAGCTAGGATTTCAAATTAAAAACACATCCTACAATACGATAATGGTCGTACAATATGATTAGTTCATAGATAGCTGTTTAACCATAGTTGTTCATACAATATGATTTAAATTCGTACAATACGATCTACATAGAATAAAAGATTTTTCCCTAAAAAAAACTCCCCTATGTGTGTGCTTGGTTGCTCAATTTGTATACACTTTTTGTGGCCAGACTCAAGAAAAGGAAAAATGAAAATAAAAGAAAAAAAATATAAAGTTATAGACTTCACATCCTATTCTACCCAGTCTTAAGTCTTCTATCGTCTTGAGAAATATGTGATCTTCTTGAAATCTTAGTACTCATATATAAGAGCAACATTTAAAATATTTAATGAATAATAAGATAGTTCAATCGATATTATTTTTCATCATTAAAATCTCAGGCTAGGGGTCATGGACTGCAACAATCTTCTCCTTTTTGATGATGTCAAATAATATTGTCAATAAGCGAGTTATCATAAAATTATTATTAATTTTTTATTAATTATTTAAGTAAACAAAAAATATAAATATAGACATGAACAGAAAAAGAATGCATTTCATTGGAATTAAAAATACATGACATCCAAACAAGAAGGCATACTAACTAAAGTAGACAACAAACTTGTCTCCCTTTTGACATCACCAAAAAGAGGAGCACTAAACAAAATTAGAAAAACATAAGATAGAGAGATAATCAATACGTAGGATCCTGATCAAGTGGTGGTGGAGGTGGCTAAAAGAAGAGGTGAATGGATGCGAACTGTTGATCAATTAAAGTAAATCTTTTCCCAAACCACCGCATATCCTCCTCATGTTATTGGTGTTGTTCGTGGATATGAGAGTCAAGTCAGATTTGGAGTTAGCTGATTCGTTTAATTATATTGCCACGAGGATAAGCATGTATTGGTCCTCATTATGGTACACATCTTCTTTGTGGAGCAGGTTTAACTGCTGGAGCAGCATTCTCTTCTTCACCAAAATATGGCTCATCACACACTTGGCCCAGATGAAACAAAATATGGAAGGAGTCTTCCGTATAGAAAATAGGTAAATTTTCAAGTTCACCAGGATATGCTAACTAGTATTTATGGTGAAGAATGAAACCTATGAGGTAGCTAAGAGCTAAGTTGAGTTTTCTATGGGTGGTAAGAAGGCGAACTAGGGTTATGTTTCAAATATAGTCAAGAATTAAATCAACTTCATCAAATCTAGTGTTTGACATGATTTGGTAGGTGACAATAGATAAGATTAGGGTCATGCATATCCTATATCCAGCTTTGGGTATGATTGATGTTCTAAGAGCATGTTGTATGTTGCAAGCATTTTGGGTTAGAGATTAGATAAATGGTTGGTGTTGGTTTAAGACAACATTCCTAAGAACTAGATTAACAGATCTCCAATCAAATTCCTTTATGATGAAAGAGTGGGCTCGAGTGTTGCAAATTTGGATTCAGGGATTATAATTTTGATGATAGCAAATATTTCTGATACTTTTATTTTCTACGACTTCCTTGCCTATTAATGTTTCAGGTCCACAAGATTAATTGCAATTCAAGATAGCTCAAGATTGTGTAGATTAGGAGTGAGTTAGTATGTAAGTGCACATCAAGAGTTTTTACCTTTTCTTGAGTCAATTGTAAAAAAATGAGTCATGATGCTAAGTATACTTACACACGCACACTTAGGGGAAAAATTCTCTATTTTTAGAGTTTTCTATTTTTGGTCATATTGTCTGGGATGATCCAAAATTATCATGGATGAACCATTAATAATAGAAATCATAATTAGAGAATCCTGATTAAGGAAGCCACAATAAAACAATCATTATGGACGATATTAGCATCGTCCTGGGTGATAGACTCAAATAAAAAAGAATCATCTACCAACTCTTTTAGGCATGCTATTTTTTTTGGACATCGTCCAGGACATCATCTTGGATGATGCATTGTAATTATGCCTAAATCAGTCAGATAATTAAGAAAATTAATTAAGGTTTGATTGATCGATCATATCATTCAGGATGATCGCAGGATCGTCCGGGATGATCAATTAAACAAACCTTAGTTTCTTACTGGATGACCAAAATGATGTTCTAGATGATATATATATTAATTTCTTCTAATCATCCAGTATAATCCCAAATCATTCTGGACATCAATTATTTTTTTTTATCATCCAAATATGTAAAGTCTAGCCGAATAAAGCACTTATTTGGATGATATTCAACATCTTGAACTAATCATCCAGGACGATCGTGAAATCGTCCTGGATGATCAATTTTTTTAGCATCTAGATAGATAAAGTCTAACCAAACAGAGCAATTATCTGGATGATACTCAATAATTTTGAATTATTGTATAGGACAATGTCCTATTATCTTGGATGATCAAAATAAACAAGTCCTTTAATCATCTAGCCTCCTCTATATCATCATGACTAATTAAGCGCAATTTGTACAGATCGTACATGACAATCGATCGATCATCCTGGACGATCTTTAATGATTAATTACAAATTAGGGTATATTTGAAGCCCTTATATATAAAATCTCTTATTTACTAAAGAGGTGATCTTTTGCTACTATCCTGACCTGAGAGAGCCAAGAAGAGAGGGAGAGCAAGGGAGAGAGATGGAGAGAGGATCTTGGGAGGGATAGTTTATGAGGTGTTCACAAAGTTGCTCCAAGCAAGGATCCAAATCATCTTCTTTAGTCATCGTCATAGGTTCCTTAGAGGTTCGAGAGAGGTATACTTCAACAATTGATTGAGGTTCTCTACTTACTTCAGGAAGAAGCGAAAGAAGTTTGGTTATCTGCCTCGCCGGCGTCGGTGGAAATGAGGTTTTGTATAGGATTCTCTGCCTTACTATGGGGGTAATAGGAGAGACACTGAGTTTTGTGCAATACTTGGAGGAGAGGCTCTAGGAAGTGGATGTAGGTTAAGTTGATCGAACTACTATAAAATTTGGTGTGTTCTTTCTTATTGCATTTTTAGCATTTAATTTCTTCACTTTATTTTTGTGGTGATTGTTTGGTTGTGATTGTGATTTTTGATCGAGAATTTTTAAAATACCAATTCACCCCCTTCTTGGTTAGTGTTGGGCTAGTTCATAAGGTCTTAACATCCCTAACGATGTTTTATGTGGTATCAGAGCGGGATTAAAAAAATCTAGTTTTTGAAAACTTTTGAATTTTGATCCACGGCTAACTTCGATAATTGTAATACTAAGAAAGGCTATTCTATTATCTGACCACCTTTATTTGATAGCTTACCTTTTAATTTTTGGAAAACTCGCATGTTCACATTTTTACAATCAATTGACTATTGCATGTGGATGCTTGTTAAAGATGAATATTCACAAACTCATGAAATTAATGACATAAAAACTGAGCTTCCTTTTATTAAATGGACATTTGATGATAGGGATTTAACACAACTCAATGAAAAATATTTAAATTGTCTTTTTTGTGATTTGAAATCAAAAGATTACATGCGTGTCTCAACTTGTGCTACTAGTAAAAAATTTGGGATAGATTGTGTATTACTTCTGAAGGAATAAATGAAGTTAATAAATCTAGGTTGAATATCTTACTGCATGACTACAAACTTTTTCTCATGAAACCTAGTGAATCGATTTCTAAAATATATACTAAGTTTACTCAAATAGTCATCTCACTGCATGCCTTAGGAAGAGAGCTAACTAATTATGAAAAAGTTAATAAAATTTTGAGATGCTTGCATTCTTTCTTTGGTGCTAAGATAATTGCTATCATTGAATCTAAAAATTTGAATAATTATTATATTGATAGCTTACTTGGATCACTCATTGCTTACAAGTAAGGAGTGAACTAAAGACAACTTGATGCAGGTGAGAAGAAGAAGGAGAAAATTATGGCACTAAAGGCTAATGATATGGATACTGATTCTTCTAGGTTAGAAAGCGATGATGTTTCCTTAATTACGAGGCAATTGAAAAGCTTTCAAAGGAAGAAGCTAAAGTACCATCAGAAGTGGAATAAAGGTAAGGGTAGAAAAAATTTTAAAAATTATGTTGATATGATTTATTTTGAATGCATGAAGCCAGGATATGTTAAAGCTAATTGTCCTACACTTATGACTCACCCAAGCAAGGAGAAACCCAAGTTCAGGAAGGACAAGAAGTAGTTCCAAAAGGTGTTCTGGGCAGATTCTGCATTTGACTCCTTTGAAACTAAAGCTGAAGAGGAGACTACAAACTTGTGTTTGATGATAGATGATCTTCTTGGTCAGTCTGACCAAGAAGACATATGTGAGCTAACCTATAATCAACTTCTTGAAGTTTCTAAGAAAATTCATACATCATATATGAAACTTAAAAAATTGTATGATAGCATAAAAATTGAATTTTTAAATTTACAAAAAGAGCATAAAATCATACTTAAAGATCACTCTACACTTGGTAGTAATTACATGTCATTACTTGATGAGTTAAAATAAAAGCATTCTAAGTTGGTCATTGAGCATGATTCATTGAAAGCATCTCACATTGCACTTGAAAATAATTTTAAAATATATACTCATGAATTTGAAAGTATAGAGCATTATTTAAAAGTTGATAATACTATATTAGAAAGTATTAATGTGATGTTTAAAGCTGAATTGAAAGTACTTGATAAAAATAGAACACCACCCACACCTGAATAGTTTTTCAATCCTAATCCAATGCCAAAAGTTTTAAAACCTAGAAAGAGGCACTATAACCCAAATAGATTAGTAAAACTTTTTTCTAGTGTTACATATTTTTCATGTGACATGCTAGGACACATTTCACACACTTGTACTGTTCACCATAGTACATATTGGGTGTGGAGACCCAAATTATATGATTCACAGTATAACATACATGCATTGCATTCTTCTTTCTATAAGAAGGGACCCTAACTTATTTGGGTTCCTAAATCTAATGTTTGATAATTTTGTAGGTGTGCTCTCATAAAAGACCTCATGAGAGAATGTGGCATATGGACAGTGGATGCTCATGACATATGAATCGAGATGCCAACCAATTTATTTTCCTGGAGGCCAGGGCTGGAGGTAAGATCACTCTTGGAGACAACACCACCATGAAAGTAGTGGGCTCAGGTATAATAAAAAACTCCAAGAACTTTTTGATTGAAAATATTTTGCTTGTAGATGGACTGAAATACAACTTGTTCAACATCACTCAGCTTTGCTATAAGGGCTTCATCATAATTTTTTTGGCAAATACATATATTATTAGTTTAAATAACAATACTATTTTGTAGGAAAAGTGGATTAATAATGTTTACATGCTTAATTTAAATAACATTAAATGTTATGTTTCATTTTGCTTAAAAACTATCGCTGATGAGTCGTGGTTGTGGTAAAGGAGGTTATGTCATGCTAGTATGAAAATCCTTAGGAGAGTGACCTAAAAAGACCTAGTTAGAGGTGTCCCAAAGCTTAAGTTCACTAAATAGTACCCGTGTGACTCCTGTTAACTAGGGAAGCAAGTCCAATCCTCCTTCCATTCTATTAAGGACATTAGAATCTCTAGATATTTAGAAGTCCTTCACATGGATTTGTTTGAAACCATTAGTACTGTCAGCTTAGGGAAATAATTTTATAGATTTATGATTATCAATAACTACTCGAGGTTCACTTAGATTAAATTCCTATCACATAAGAGTGAGTCTTTTGATGAATTTAGACCCTTATTCACTTGGATTCAGAAAAAGCTAGGTTATGAGATCTTGACCATCCAAAGTTACCATGGTGGAGAGTTTGAAGTGAGAGATTTAGAGACTTTTATGAGGATAAAGGGATTAATCACAACTTCTCAGCTCCTAGGACCCCTCAGCATAACGGGATAGCTAAAAGGAAGAATATGACCTTAGTTGAGGCTAGTAGAGCCATATTTGCCGAGTATTCATTTCCATAATACTTTTGGGCTAAAGCGGTAGACACAACTTACTATGTGTTGAATAGGGTGAATGTTAGAGCTAAACTAGATAAGACACCCTATGAGATCATTAAGGGTAGGACACCCAACCTTTTTGACCTCCATATCTTTGGTTGTAAGATTTTCATTCTTAATAATGGGAAGTCACCCTTAGGAAGATTTGACCCAAAATTTGATGGAGTGTTCTTAGGATAGTTAAGTGTGAGAAAGTCCTTTAGGGTGTTTAATAAAAAGACATTAATGGTGGAGGAGACTTCTCATATAGTGTTTGATGAATATGATCTTAAGAAGTCTAGTGTTGAGGATGAAGATAAAGTTGGAGAGATTACCCAAGGAGTTGATAATTTGGAGAAAAGGGTAGAGCCCCAAAACACTGAAGGAGTAGGTGAGATTATCCAAGTAGTAGAAAATATAAATATGGAGGAAAGGGTTGAACCTAGACATACCTTGCTTAGAGATTGGAGATATTTTTCAAGTCATCCTAAAGAACTGATCTTAGGAGACCCTTTTGAAGGTGTTAGAACTAGGAATGGGCTTAGGAAGGAAGTGAACCACTCTGCCTTTATCTCAATGAATGAACCCACCAACATCAATCAAGCTCCTTCGGATGAATTTTGGACCTTAGTCATACAAGAGGAATTAAATCAATTTATTAGGAATGATGTTTGGGAGCTTGTAGAAAGACCAAAGGGACAAAGTGTTGTTAGAACCAAATGGGTCTTTAAGAATAAGATGAATGATTATGGTGTGGTGGTTAGGAATAAGGCAAGATTGGTGGCTAAGGGGTACAACCAAATATAAGGGATTGATTTTGGGAGATCTTTGCCCATGTAGCTAGATTAGAAGCCATTAGAGTGCTACTAGCCTTTACATGTTATAAGTGATTTAAGCTTTCTAAATGGATGTCAAAAGTGTCTTTTTAAATGAGATAATAAAAGAGGACGTGTTTGTGAAGCAACCCCTGGGTTTTGGAGAGTTCCCAATTTATAAATCATGTTTATAAATTAAAAAAGGCCTTATATGGATTAAAATAAGCACCTAGAGCTTGGCATGAGAGACTTAGCATATTCTTACCAGAGAGGGAGTTTGTTAAAGGGAGCGTAGACACCGCCCTTTTTCTGAGGAAAGATGAGTTACTCATTATTCAGATCTATATTGATAATATACTTTTTAGATCTTCTGATAGAAAGCTATGTGTTGATTTTTCTAAAATAATGAGTAAGGGATTTGAGATAAGTATGATGGGAGAGTTGTCCAACTTTTTGGGGTTTATCATAAGATAATTGGATGATGAAAACTTTCTAAATCAATCAAAGTACATTAAGGATATCTTAAAAAAATATGAAATGGATAAAACCAAGCTAATAAAAACTCCCATGACCTCCAGTGTTCAGTTGGATAAGGACTCAAATGGAAAATTTGTTGATCAAAAGAAGTATAGAGGAATGATTAGATCACTGCTTTACTTGACTAGTAGTTGACATGATATAGTATTTAGTGTTTACCTTTGTGCTATATTTCAAGCTGATCCTAAAGATTTCCACCTAACTGCAGTTAAGAGAATCCTTAGATATCTCTTAGGGAACACTTCTTATGAGATTATTGGATATTATGATTCTGATTTTGCATGATGTATGGTGGATTAAAAGAGCACTTTTGGGACCTACCAATTCATAAGATAGTATTTAATCTCCTGGTCTAGTAGGAAATAAAATTCTATTGCTCTTTTCATTGCTAAATTTGAGTACATTGCCTTAGGAATTTGTGTGGCCCAAGTCCTTTGGTTAAAGCAATAAATTTTGGATTTAGGACTACCTGTAGGCATAATTTCAATCATTTATGACAATAGTAGTGCCATATGCATCTCTAAGAATCCTATCAAACATTCAAAGTCCAAACACATTGACATAAGACATTACTTTATTAGAGACCATGTGACCAAAGGAGACATTGAGTTACACTATATGGCAATTGAGAATTAACTGACTGAAATCTTTACTAAACCACTAGCCTTTGACACATTCAACAACTTAAGGACTATATTGGGTGTGATTGACATAAATACATGAGCTTGATGTTTACTAAATTCTAAATTTTATGTTTTCTGATATATTATTTGTTGTTTTCTTTTCTTTCTGAATTATCTGTTGTCTTTAGTGTTAATTGTTGATTTTGTATTTTTTTTCTTTTTGTATTTTTGTTTTTATTATTTTAGTTTTCTTTCCTTCTCATTTTTTTTCTTTTTTTCTTTTGTTCACTCCTGAAATGATAATTTATGCCTTATTTTTATTTTTTTTGAAAATTTATAGTCAATATTTGACATCCCTAAATCAGTTAAATGGAGAAACACCATTGATTGTTTTCCTTTCTCTAACTTCTTTTAGTGGTGTAATTTTCTTTTCTAAATAGTAATCTATCTCAAATTAATAACTAGACTTTGTGATTGAGATCTTTTCTATATTCCTATAGTAATCTATCTTATACAAATAAAGTTCAAAGTCTTTAAATCACTTTCAAGCTTTCATAATCTTGTTGTTGCATTTATCATATGAATTTGATTCTGCTTTGTGGTTTACTCTTCCTTATATTAGAGAGTGAGTTTTTGTTCTCTAATATCTCAAAGATATTCTCACAACTAAGAGTATTTAAAAGTTTTGAAAGGGATGTAGCTTGCAAAAAATGACAAGGGCATAAAATGAGCGTTAAAAGAAGAAAAACTAGAAAGATGTGTAATGATTGCAAAAAAATTGAAAGATACACAAATTGTATCCAAAAATAAAAAAATGTGCAAAGTGCGCCAACCAGTTGACAAGAGAAATAAAATGAGCCCACAATAAAGCAATCTTCATTTTCTTTCAAACTTTTAAATCTTAGAAGAATTCATGTGTCACTTGATATTTTCAAAGATCTGATTCTAAAATTTATGATTATGATTAATTTCTTTTGTATATTATTCTATAAGATATTTTTCTGGAACCAAATTTTGAACAGATATCTTTTTCTTATCCAATTGATTTTTCTGAGTTAGATCTTATTTTCAAAAGATGGTTTGCCCTATGAGAAGTCTGAGCTAGGGCTAAAAGGATCATCTATTCTATCATTTTTTAGATTTAAATGATGTTAAATCATTTTTTTTAATTTTTAATTCAATCACATGAAAAATGTATCATATTTATGCTTTGATAAAAAAAAAATGTGTTTTAATTCTTTTTGTCATTTTTTCTTGTCTTTTTCATTGTTTTATTTTTATTTTTAATTTTTTTTTTGTTTTTGGATTTTCTCTGATCATCTCTATCAATCCACTAAATTTTTTATTTTTGATCACATCGTCCTAAATAATATTACTATCATCCTAGATGATATCTCCACACCACCCTTTTCTTCTATCTTATGGTTGATATAACTTTTTTATTTAAGATCATTCTAGATAATCCATTATCATCCTAGAGGATCTGATCGTATTCTGCTTCAATTATTTGTGATCAGCCTGGATGATCCTCTTCGTCCTGGACGATCTTCTAAATTTCTGCTCAATAATTAATGATCATCCTAGATGATCCACATTATAAAGCTGTTACATGTTTTAATTTTAGCTGATATAATCCTTTATTATCGATCATCCTGGACGATCCACCTAATCATCTTGGATGATCTGCTTTTTCAATGGTCAGGATGCTCGTGTATGTCTAGTCATACCGGATGATGTCTGATCATCCTAGATGATATAATCACCTTTTTGACCAATCATCCTGGACATAATAATTTTGCCTGATCGTCCTAAACAATTCTATGATCGTCCTGAACGATCGGGCCATTTTATCATAAGCAATAGACTTCAAATGAATTTCTCACCCTAAATCCTTCTATCACACTTTGCTCTCACTCATTCTCTAATTTTCTTATTCATGACAGGTGGCAAGCAATCCATAATGCCGACTGGAAGTTTCTCAAGGGCCACTATTGACCCTCATTTCACTGAGGCAGCTGATCAAGCCATCTACCTTCATTGCAAGATAGTTGGGATCACCTTGTCCAGGACTGTCAATCCACATACGCTTTCTTACATTGTCATTGATCTTTTTGCACACACCTCTCTCATATTCATCCTTACCCTCGCCTTCCCCTTCAATTTTGAATAGCTCTTTAAATTTTTTTGCAAGTCTTAGGATCAACTCTTCTTACACCGCACTTTAATTGTATGTCAACAAATGCCATGTTGAAATCACTTATACAGATTATCATGAACTCATTCAATTGCCCACTACTGGAGATAAGCTTCACATATTATCATAAGACCCTGATTATGACTGGGCTCTAGTTAATCACCTTTTACGAAACATATTTGTCTCCTATCATGATGGGGTGTCTAAAAATTTAGTCAAGGTTGCTAGGATAATCAAACATGTACTTTGTACCTCTATTATTCCCAAAGCTAGTGATTGTGTCCACATCACTCATCTTCTTTTGATCACCACCTTCTATATCATGGCTCATCGTGAATTCAATGCTATTGATCTTCTTTTCCTATACATTGAGTATCTCATTAGCATTAGGGATCTAGGACACCAAAGGAAGCCTAATCTGGCCTAGGATACATCATATCCTATGTTCTGGAAACCAAGTTCAATCTTCAATATCCTGCCCCACCGAACTTTCAGCCTGCCTTCTACACCAATAGCTCTTTTTATGTTCTTTATAGTACTCGTCTCCACCCAGAGCATGAGTAAGCTGAGGGAGCTGAGAAGGAAGCAGCTAAAAGTTTATTAGGATTGTTAAGGCCTTATGAACTAGCCCAAGCTAACCAAGAGGGGGGGGGGTGTGAATTTGTATTTTTAAAAAATCTTTCACAATTAAATACAAAATTTCAACCAAACCAAAATTCACCACAAAGAAATTCAACGTGCAAAAATTAAATGCGAAAAAAGTAGTAGAAATGAAACACAAAAATTTATAGTGGTTCAGTTAATTTGACCTACGTCCACTCCCCGGAGGCGCCCTCCAGTATTGCACTAAACTCAGTGACTCTCCTTTTGCTCCCATAGTAAGGCAGAGAAGCCTATACAAAACCTCCTTTTCACTGATATCGGTGAGGCAGAGAACCCAACTCCTTTTGCTTCATCTTGAAGCAGGTAAAGAACTTTGATCGATTGCTGAAGTGAACCTCTCTCAAACCTCCAAGAATAAGGGATGATGATCGAAGAAGATGACTTGGATCCTTACTTGGAGAAACCTTTGTAAAACCCCTCACAAACTCCCCCTCACAAGATTCTCTCTCTCTATCTCCCTTTCTCTTACTCTCCTCTAGGCTCTCTCAAGTCAAGATAACAACAAAAGATAATTTCTTGGGTACAATAAAAACTCTTAAATAGAAGAGTTTCAAAATAGTTATTAATTTATACAAATTGACTTTATTGTCCAAGACAATATAAATATCATCCTAGATGATAAGCATAAATTTTACTCAATCAACCCGAACGATTTGGGACGATCAGAAGATTTTTGTTCATATCGTCCAGGCTGATATAATATTATCCTATACAATTAGTACAAATCCTTAAATATTTTCCAGACAATTGCACTGAATGGATGTCTAGACGATGAAAAAAATATCTTGATAATCCAAGCCAATCTCACGATTGTCCAGGATGATTAGTTCAAATTAGTGAAAATTGTTCAAACCATCACCCTGAAGGCAGTTGGCCGATGAAGACCATCCAAGAACAATTAAGGTTTCTTGAACTGATCATCCTGGCCGATCCTACGATCATCCAGGATGATTTGATCGAGTAATCAAAACCTTAACTTCTTTCCTTAATAAGGAGATTAATTTAGGCATAATTGTGTTGCATCGTCCAGGATGATATCCTGGACGATGTCCAAAAATAAATAATACCTAAGTAGATCTGGTAGCTGATTCTTTCTGATTTGAGCCTATTGTCCCGACCGATACAAATATAATCCAGCATGATGAGCTTAATGATGACCCTCTTAACCAGGATGCCCTAATTAGGGTTTCTATTTTTAATTGATCATCCAGGATGATTTGTGAATCATCGCAGATGATGTGAGCAAAAATAAAATACTCTAAATCAGACAGAAAAAATTCCCCCAAGTGTGCGTGTGCAAGGTTACTTAGCATCAAGAACCACATCGTTTACAATGGACTCAAGAAAGGGAAAAAATTACAAACTGACTCAGACCTAATCTACTCAATCTTGAGCTGGCTTGAGTTGCACTCGATCTTGTGGACCTGAAATGTTAGTAGACAAGACAGTCATAGAAAAAACATGAATGTTTGCTATCATCAAGATTCTAATCTATAAAATTAAATTACTAACACTCTCCCCCTTTTTGATGATGAGAAACCAATAAATAATCTAAACAGTTCAAGGCAGTTTAATGGAAATAGATCAACTATCCAGTAATAGAATCAAACTACAGAATAAACAATACAACTAACTACTCCCCCTTTTGACATTATAAAAAGAAAGAAGGAAACTAGAAAAGAAACAAAGTAGAGACTACCAAATAGAATCAAACTATAATAAAAAAATAACATTAAAAGGGGATCATTACTGAGTCTTATTCTCTAACTGGATGGGTACTATGGGATACTAATAAACCCTCGGGTTGTTTAATTCTTTGGTATCCCCTGCATCTCAACAGTTTCAAAATAGGAAATAGTGGGTTTCATATCATTTATAATACGTTTAAATTAACAAATTTATGTTCAATAAGGTCCTTTTTTATGTTAAAAAAGGAACCATTAGTTTCTTTTATCTAGTTTGTATTAGGTTGTCTTTTCTTTTTAATCAATGCAATTTTGCATTTTCTCAAAAAAAAAAAAAAAAAAAAAAAGATTACCTGAAGGAGGTGGTGGCTGGTGAAAGTAGCTGGAAAGAGTCGTAAATTGCTCCCCAAGCCAAGCTATATCCTAGTCATACTAGTGCTGCTGGTGAGCTACGTAAGTGTTGTAGTGAGCAATGTCCTCCACATGTTGCTGCTCCTGTGCAGTGACGTACGCCTCAAAGCGAAGCTCCCACTGGTCAAATTGCTCCACTAGCTGATCCAATTAAGAGTGTTGGTGGAGCAGAGTAGGTGCAGGAGCTGCCTTCTCCTCAGCTGCCTTGGCTTCCTCATACCCCTGGTGGAGACGAGTAATGTGAAGAACATGGAAGGAGTTGTTTGAGTAGAAGGTAGGTTGAAAATTTGGTGGGGCAGGATATTGGAGTTTGTATTTTAATTCTAAGACATAGGCAATGATATGTCCTAAAGCAAGATTGGGCTTCATCCTTTGTCCTGGATCTCAAATAGTGGTCAGATGCTTAATGTAGTGAAAGATCAAATCTGTGGCATTGAATTCTCGATGAGCCAAAATTTAAAAAGTTGTGATCGAAAGAAGAGGAGTGATATGAATGTGATCACCAGCTTTATGAAGAATTTAGGTGCGAAGGACATGCTGGATTGCCCTAGCATATTTAAATAAGATGCTAGACTCTCCAACGTGAAAGTGAGTATTAGTATTTCTAAGAAAATGGTTGGCCGGAGTCCAGTCATAATCAGGATTAGAATAGAGGATATGGGTTTATCCCCTGTGGTGAAAAGTTGCAAAAGTTCTGCACAGTCCTGATATGTGATTTTGACGGGATGTCAATTCACATAGGACCCATTAATGTGGAGGCTAGAAAAAAATTCAAAAAGAAGCTCGGAGTTGAAGGGGATAGAGAGAATAAGAAGGAAGGTCAAGGAAGTGTGCGCAAATAGATCTTGGACAAGGTAGGAAAGAATGTGTGGATTGACAATCCGGGATACAGTAATATCAACTATTTTGTACCTTTGATAGACAACTTGATCATCTGCCTCAATGAAGTGAGGGTCCAGATTCGCCCTCATGGAACTACCAGAAGGGTGGCGAGATCACTTTCTCTCGGCCATACTTAGGAAAACAAAGCACAATAGTAAGAGAAAAGAGAATTTGAGAAGGTTTGTGTGAGAAAAAATGGTGGAAAGCCTCAGATTTTAAAGAATCATCCCGATCATCCAGACAATCACAGAATCATCTAGGATGATATGGGGCAATAATTGCGTTTGGGACGATTGGTCAAAAAGGAAGTAAAATCATATGGGATGATTAGATCATACGAGATGATTAGATATCATTTGGGTCCAGATAATTATCCCGAGGAGTCATTCCGGATGACCATTAAAAAACCAGATCGTCCTAGATGATTCGGTGGATCATCCAGGATGATGTACAATAATGGATCGAACCAGCCGAAATAAAGTCGAGTGCTAAATTTTGCCACCTGGATCATCCAGGATGAACAGGTGTATCGTCCAGGACGATCACCAATAATTGAGCAGAGATTATAAAGATCATCCAGGATGAGGAGGATCATCAAGGACGATTACAAATAATTGAAATAGATGACGATCAAATCGTCCAGGACGATAAAGGATCATCCAGGACGATCAGAAGCAGAAGAGTCAAAATAAATGTCAGATGGAATTCAAAGAGGGAATTGAACATATCATCTAGGATGATATAAATATCATCCGGGATGATGTGAGAAAAAGTTTAAAATTAGAGAATGGATGGAGATGATCAGAGAAGGCCCAAATACATGAAAAATCAACTTAAAAGAAAAAATTAAAACACAAAAAATATAAAAACAAAAGAAAAAAAAGGTTTTTTTTAATCAAAGCTTGAATATGATAAGTTTTTCATGTGATTGAATCAAAAAACTTGTAAGAATCAATGAGTTAACATCATCGAAATCCAAGAAAATGGTAGAACAACTGATCTTGTTAGCCCTAACTCGGACATCTCCCAAGAGAAATCATCTTTTGAAAATAATGATCTAAATAAAAAAATTTAATTAGATAAGAAAAAGAGATTCGTTTAAGACTTGGATTCAGAAAAATATTTTATAAAAATAATATATCAAAGTAATTAGTTATAATCATGAATTTTTGAAATCAAGTGACACATGAATTCTTCTAAGATTTAAAAATTTTAAAAGAGAAGAAGCTTGCTTTTGGTTGGCTTATTTTATGCCTCTTGTCAATTTGATTAGCGCACTTTGCATATCATTTGATTTTTGGTACACTTTGTGTGTGTGTGTGTATATATATATATATATATATATATATATATATATATATATATATATATATATATATTCAATTTGGCGTCATTGCGCATTTTTTGATTTTTGAATTATTGATCACTTTTTTTCATTTCTTTTTTACAAGCTAGATCCCCTTTTTAAAATTATTAAAAATTCTTAATTCTGATTATATCTTCTAGATATTAGAGAAGAAAAACTCACCCTCTAATGTAAGGAAGAATGAATCTCAAAACAGAATGAAAAATTATAAGATAAATTCAACTACAAGATTACAAAATTCTGAAGGTAAAATAAAGACTTTGAATATTATATAAATAAAATAATTACTGTAACAAGATTAAAAGATATCAATTTCAAAATCTAATTATTAATGTGAGATAGATTTTTATTTAGAAAAGAAAATTTCACCACTAAAAGAAGTTAGAGAGAAGGAAATAATCAAAGGTGTTTTCCCCTTTTAAATGATTTTAGAGATGTCAATCATTGACTACAAATTTTCAAAAAACAAAAACACGACATAAGATAGCAATTCAACAGTGATTAAAAGAAAAAATAAAACAACGAAGAAAATTAAATGAACAAAAAAGAAATAAATGAAAAGTAAAAAAAAAAGTAAGGAAAAAACTATAAAAAGAAAACAACAATTAATAGATAAATAATCAGAAATCAAGTTCACGTATTTTTTCAATCACACCCAATCTGGTTCTTAAAGTGCTGAAAGTGTCAAAGGCCAGTAGTTTAGTAAAGATGTCAGCCAGTTGATTCTCAGTTACCATATGGTGTAACTCAATATCTCCTTTGGTCACATGGTCTCTAATAAAGTGATGCCTTATATCTATGTGCTTGTCCTTGAATGTTGGATAGAATTCTTAAAAATGTAGATGGCACTAGTGTTGCCATAAAGGATTGAAGTTGTGCCTACAGGTAATCCTAAATCTAGAACTTACTGCTTTAACCAAAGGACTTGGGCCACACAACTTCCTAAGGCAATATACTTAGCTTCAGTAGTGGAAAGTGCATATCCTATGAATTGACTAGTCCTAGAAGTAGTTTTTCTATCCACCTTACAACTTGCAAAATTAGAATTAGAATATCTAATAATCTCAAAAGAAGAGCTGTGCCTAGGATACCAGATTCATAAGTTTTGGGTTCCTAAGAAGTATCTAAAAATCCTTCTAACTACAGTCAGGTGGGATTCTTCTGGATCAGATTAAAATCTAGCACAGAGACAAACACTAAACATTATATCAGGTTGGATAACAGTCAGGTAAATTAAAGATCCAATCATCCCTATGTACTTCTTTTGATCAACTGATTTTTCATTTGGGTCCTTATGCAACTGAACAAGGGAGGTCATGGGAGTATTAATTAGCTTGGCTTTATCCATTTCATATTTCTTCAAAATGTCCTTATATAGTTTGATTAATTTAGAAAGGTTCCATCATCCAATTGTCTTATACTAAACCCCAAAAAGTAGGATAACTCTCCCATCATACTTATCTCAAACTCCCTTCTCATTATTTTAAAAAAATCATCATATAGCCTTTTATCAGAAAATCAAAAAAGTATATTATTGACATAGATCTGAAAAATGAGTAATTCATCTCTTACTTTCCTCAGAAAAGGGTGGTGTCTATGCTCCCCTTAACAAACCCCTCTCTAGTAAGAATGTACTAAGCCTCTCATACCAATCTCTGGGTGCATATTTTAATTCATATAAGACCTTTTTTAATTTAAAAATATGATTTAAAAATTGAGAACTCTCAAAACCTGGGGGTTGCTTTATAAATACATCCTCTTTTATTACCCTATTTAGAAAGGTACTCTTAGCATCCATTTGGAAAAGCTTAAATCCATTATAATAGGCAAAGGCTAATAGCATTTTAATGGCTTCTAATCTAACTACAGGGGCAAAGGTCTCCTCAAAATCAATCCCTTCTATTTGGTTGTACCCCTTAGCCACCAACCTTACCTTATTCCTAACCACCACACCAGAATCATTCATCTTATTCTTTAAGACCCATTTGGTTCCAACTACACTTTGTCCCTTTGGTCTTTCTACAAGCTGCCAAACATTATTCCTAACAAATTGGTTTAACGCATCTTACATGGCTATGACCCAGAACTTATCAGATAGGGCTTGGTTGATGTTGGTGGGTTCAGTCATTGAGATAAAGATAAAGTGGTTCACTTCCTTCATAAGTCCATGCCTAGTCCTAACACCTTCAGAAGGGTTTACTAAGATCAATTCTTTAGGATGACATAAAGATTACCTCCAATCTCTAAGCAAGGTGTGTGTAGGTTCAACCCTTTTCTACAGATATATATTTTCTACTCCTTGGGTAATCTCACCTACTCCTTTATTGTTTTGGGGCTCTACCCTCTTCTCCAAAATTTTAACTCCAATGGTATTCACTCCAACTTCATCTTCTTCCTCAATTCTAGACTTCTTAGGATCAGATTCATCAAACACTATATGAGTAGTCTCCTCTACCACAAAAATCCTCTTATTAAACACCCTAAAGGATTTCTCCACACTTGAATACCCTAAGAACACTCATTTCTCAGATTTTGAGTCAAATTTCCCTAAGTGTGACTTTCCATTGTTATGAATGAAAACCTTACAAACAAAGACATGAAGGTGGAAAATATTGGGTGTCATACACTTAAGGATCTCATAGGATGTCTTATCTAATTTGACTCTAACATTTACCCTATTCAACACATAACAAGCTGTGTTATTGCTTCAGCCCAAAAGCATTTTGGAAGTGAATACTTATCAAGCATGGCTCTAGTAGCTTCAATTAAGGTCTGGTTCATCCTTTCAGCTACCCTATTCTTCTAAGGGGTCCTAGGAGTTGAGAAGTTGTGACTAATCCCCTTATCCTCACAGAAGTCTCCAAATCTCTCATTTTCAAACTCTCCCCCATGGTCACTATGGATGGTCAAAATCTCACAATCTACCTATTTTTGAATCCAAGTAAATAAGGATCTAAACTCATCAAATGACTCATTCTTATGTGACAGAAATCTAATCCAAGTAAACCTCGAGTAGTTATCAATAATCACAAAACTTTAGAATTTCCCTTCTAAGCTGGTAATGCTAATGGGTCCAAACAAATCCCTGTGAAGGACTTCTAAAGTTCTAAAGGTGCTAATTTCCTTAATGGAGTGAAAAGAGGAATGAACTTGCTTCCTTAGTTGACAGGCATCACAAAGGTGGTCTTTTGAGAATTTAAGTTTAGGGACACCTCTAACTAGGTCTTTCTAGGTCACTCTCCTAAGGGTTTTTATACTGGCATGACATAATCTTCTGTGCCACAACCATGAATCATAAGCAGTAGTTTTTAAGCAAAATAAAGCAATACTTTTAATATTATTTAAGTCTAGCATGTAATCATTATTGATCCGCATTCCCTGCAAAACAGTGTTGTTATTTAAGCTTATAATGCAAGTATTTTTCAAGAATTTTATGATGAAGCCTTTATCGCAAAGCTGACTGATACTGAGCAAGTTGTGTTTCAGTCCATCTATGAGCAAAATATTTTCAATGAAAAGGTTCTTGGAGTTTCCAATTATATATGCACCCACCATTTTCCTTGTGGTTTTATCTCCAAGAGAAACCATGCCTTCAATCCTGGTCTCCAAAAAAATAAATTGATTGGCATCTACAATCATATGTCGTGAGTATTTGCTGTCTAGGTAACACATATTCTCACGAGGTCTTTTATGAGAGTTAGCCTACAAAATCATCAAATATTAGATTTAGGAACCCAAACATTTGTGGGTCCCTTCTTATGGAAAAAAGAATGCAATGCATGCATGTTATGCTGTGAATCATACAATTTGGGTCTCCACACCCAATATGTACTATGATGAATAGTGCAAGTATGTGAGATGTGTCCTAACATGCCATATGAAAAACACTTAACATAAGGAAAATGATTTATTAATCTACTCAAGTGGTGATGCTTCCTTTTAAAATTATGTGATGCATACATTGTTGGTTTATTTTCAAAAGTTTTGAGATTTTCTAAATTTTTTAACTCTTTTTCTAACTTAGCATGAGATGTTTTCAAGGAATCATGTGCATTAAATAATTCAATATACTTTTTGTTTAATTCATCAAGTAATGACATGTGATTGCTATCAATTATAGAATGATCTTTAAGTAAAATTTTATGCTCTTTTTATAAATTTAAAAACTCTAATTTCGAGCTAGTATATATTTTTTTAAGTTTACTTTATGATGCATGAATTTATTCAGAAACTTCAAGTAGTTGCTCATAGGTTAGTTCACATACCTCTTCTTAGTCACTTTGTCCAAGATGTTTGTCATCCATCAAGCACAAGTTTGTAGTCTCCTCTTCAGCTTCAGTCTTAGATGAGTCAGATGCAGAATTTGCCCAGAATGCCTTTTGGAACCTCTTCTTATCCTTTTTAAAATTAGTTTTCTCCTCACTCTTCTCCTTACTAGGATGAGTTTTAAGTATAGGGCAATCAGCTTTAACAAGTCTTGGCTTCCTGCATTCAAAATAAATAGTATCATTATAACTCTTAAAATTTTTGTTATCCTTACCTTTATTCCACTTATGATGGTTTTTATGCTTATTCCTTGGAAAGCTTTTGAATTGCCTCGTGATTAAGGCAACTCCATCGCTTTCAGACCCAGAAGAATCAATGTTCGTGTTATTGGCCTTCAGTGCAATAATTTTCTCCTTCTTTTTCTCACTTGCATTAAGATTTTTTTGATTCACCCCTTGCTCGTAAGCAATGAGTGATCCAAGTAAGTTATCAATCGAATAAGTATTCAAATCTTTAGATTCAGTAATTGTAGTAATCTTAGCATCAAAAGAGGAAGGCAAGCATCTTAAAATTTTATTCACTTTTTCATAATTAGTGAGTTCTTGTCCTAAGGCATGCAAAGAGGTAACAATTTGAGTAAACCTTGTATATGTTTTAGAAATTTATTCACAAGGTTTCATACAGAAAAGTTCATAATCATGTAATAAAATATTCAATCGAGATTGCTTAACTTCATTTATTCCTTCTTAAGTAATACACAATCTATCCCAAATATCTTTACCAGTAGCACAAGTTGAAACACGCATGTAGTCTTCAGATTTTAAAGCATAAAAAAAAAATAATTCAAATATTTTGCATTAAGTTGTGCTAAATCCCTATCATCAAAAGTCCATCCAGCAAAATGAAGCTTAGTTTTAATGCCATTAATTCATGTGAATGAGGTGAATAACCTTCTTTAACAAGCATCCACATGCAATAGTCAATTGATTGTAAAAATGTAGACATACGAGTTTTCCAAAAATCAAAAGAAATATTGTCAAACAAAGGTGGTCGGGTAATAGAATACCCTTCCACAGTATTATGATTTTCGGAGTTAGCCATGGTCAAAATTCAAAAGTTTTCAAAAACTCGATTTTATGAATCATGCTCTAATACCACTTGAAAGTTTGTTAGGGATGTTAAACTCTTATGAACTAGCCCAAGCTAACCAAGAGGAGGGGAGGGGGGGGGGGGTGAATTAGTATTTTTAAAAAATCTTTCACGATCAAAAACAAAATCTCAACCAAACCAAAATTTATCACAAAGAAATTCAACGTGCAGAAATTAAATGTGGAAAATGTAATAGAAAAGAAACACAAAATTATATAGTGGTTTGATCAATTTGACCTACGTCCACTTCCCAGAGGCACCCTCCTAGTATTGTACTAAACTCAGTGACTCTCCTTTTGCTCCAACAGCAAGGCAGAGAAGCCTATACAAAGCCTCCTTTCCATCGACACTGGTGAGGCAAAGAATCCAACTCCTTTTGCTTCCTCTTGAAGCAGACAAAGAACCTTGATAAATTACTGAAGTGAACCTCTCTCAAACCTCTAAGAATAAGGGACGACGATTAGAGAAGATGACCTGGATCCTTTCTTGGAGCAACCTTTGTGAAACCCCTCACAAACTCCCATCATAAGATCCTCTCTCTCCCTTTCTCTCCCTCTCCTCTAGGCTCTCTCAAGTCAAGAAAGCAACAAAATATAATTTTTTGGGTAGAATAAGAGCTCTTAAATAGAAGAGTTTTGGAATAGCTCTTAATTTATACAAATCAACTTTATTATCCAGGACGATATAAATATCGTTCTAGACGATCAACATAAATTTTGCTCAATCAGCCCAGACAGTTTGGGACTATCAGAAGATTTTTGTTCATATCGTCCAGGCCTATATAATATCATCATGTATGATCAGTATAAATCCTTGAATATCGTCCAAACAATCGCACTTAATGGATGTCTGGATGATAAAAAAATAGCTTGATCGTCTAGGCCAATCTCACGATTATCCCATACGATTAGTTCAAATTTATGAAAATCGTCCATACAATTTCCCTGAAGGCCGTTGGTCGATGAAGACCGTCTAGGAACAACTAAGGTTTTTTGATCTGATCATCCCGGTCGATCCTATGATCATGCAGGATGATTGGATCGAGCAATCAAAATCTTAATTACTTTTCTTAATAAGGAGATTAATTTAGGCATAATTATGTTGCATCATCCAGGATGATATCCTGAATGATGTCCAAAATTAAATAATACCTAAGTAGATCTGGCGGTTGATTCTTTCTAATTTTAGCCTATCATCCCGACCAATACAAATATAGTCAAGGATGATGAGCTTAATGATGGCTGCCTCAATCAGGATGCCCTAATTAGGGTTTCTATTTTTAATTGATCATTCAAAATGATTTGTGAATCGTCTCGGACGATGTGAGCAAAAATAGAAAACTCTAAATCAGACAAAAAAAATTCCTTCAAGTGTATGTGTGTCAGGTTACTTAGCATCAGGAACCACATCGTTTATAATAGACTAAAGAAAGGAAAAAAAATATAAACTGACTCAGACCTAATCTTTCCAATTTTGAGCTGGCTTGAGTTGCACTCGATCTTGTGGACTTGAAATATTAGTAGGCAAGGCAGCCATAGAAAAAACATGAATGTTTGCTATCATCAAAATTCTAATCCATAAAATTAGATTTGCAATAGTGGCTCCTACACCTGTTCTTGCACCTGCTCCACTCCGCCTCCACTCACAACTGTATCAACTGGTGGAGCGGTTTGACCAGTGGGAGGCTCAGTTTGACTCTTACATTGCTACATAAGAGGAGTAACATGCGGAGGATGTCGCTAAATTTGATTTGTATGTGGCTTAGCATCAGCTGTAGCACGACCAGGACATGGCCTGGTTTGGGGAGCATTTTGCTACTATCTCTCGCTTCTTTCAGCCGGCACCACCACCGCCTTCTAATAATCAAGGCCCGTCATACTTGTAGTTTATTTCTCTTGTGTTGTGTTCTGTGATGTTGTATGTTTCCTTTTATATTTTTTTCTATTTTTTTTTTCTTCTCTTTTTTCCTTCTTTTTGTGATGTCAAAAGGGAGAGTAGTGGTAATGTTTATGTTGTTATGTTGTACCTTTTTTTACTACTTTTATCTATTATTTTATACCATATGTTTGACTTTAGTAAAATTTGAATTTATTAATTCACTTTTTTTATTCATATCATGTTTTAATTAAACAGCTTAAATTGATTTTTATATCAAATATTTGCCATTATAAAAAAGGGGGAGATTGTTGCGAATCTGGATTCAAGGATTATATTTTTGTTGATAACAAACATTTCTGGCACTTCTATTTTTCTATGACTGCTTTGCCTACTAACATTTCCGGTCCACAAGATCAATTATAAATCAAGTCATCTCAAGATTGGGTAGATTATGAGTGACTCAATTTATAAGTGCACATCAAGAGTTTTTATCATTTCTTGAGTCAAATGTAATAAAGTGGGTCCTTATACTAAGTAACCTTGCATACACATAATCAGGGGGAAAAATTCTATCTATTTTTAGAGTTTTCTATTTTTGGTCATATTGTTTGGGATAATCCAAAATCATCATGGATAATCCGTTAGAAAAAGAAACCCTAATTAGGGTATACTAGTTAAGGCAATCACAATTAATCAAATCGTCCTGGATAATATTAGCATCATGCTAGATGGCTCAAATTAGAAAGAATCAGCTGCCAACTCTTTTAAGCATGTTATTATTTTTTGACTTCATCCAGGATATTGTCTTGGACGATGCATTACAATTATGACTAAATTAGTCGGACAATTAAGGAAAAAAATTAAGGTTTAATTGATCGATCATATTGTCCAGTTAAACATACCTTAGTCTCTTACTGCATGACCAGAATGATGTTCTGGATGAAATGCATTGATATATACTAATCATCGGGGATGATCTCAAATCATCCTAGATGATCAGTTATTTTTCTTTCATCCAAACATGTAAAGTCTAGCCGAACAAAGAGATTGTCTGGACAATATTCAATGACTTGAACTAATCATCCAAGACGATCATGAAATTGTCCTGGATGATCAATTGTTTCTTCATTGTCTACACATGTAAATTCTGGTTGAATAGAGCAATTGTCTGGACAATACTTAATAATTTTGAACTAATCATACAGGATGATGTCCTATCATCCTGGATAATCAGAATAAATAAGTCCTTTAATCATTCAGCCTCCTCCAAGTCATCCTAGATGATTGAGCTTAGTTTATACGAATCATACAGGACATTCGGTCGATCGTCCTGGATGATCTTTAATAATTAATTGCAAATTAGGGCAAATTTGAAGCCCTTTTATATATGATCTCTTATTTACTCAAGAGGTGATCTTTGCTACTGTCCTAATCTGAGAGAGCCAAGAGGAGAGGTAGAGCAAGGGGGAGAGAGAGAGGAGGATCTTTTGAAAGGGAGTTTATGAGGAATTTCATAAAGGTTGCTCCAAGCAAGGATCCAAGTCATCTTCTTTGGTCATCGTCCCTGGTTCCTTAGAGGTTCAAGAGAGGCCAACTTCAAAAATTAATCGAGGTTCTCTACCTGCTTCAGGAGGAAGCGAAAGAAGTTGGTTCTCTGTCTCATCAGGGTCGGTGTAGAGGAGGTTTTGTACAAGCTTCTCCGCCTTATTATGGGGGAAAAAGGAGAGACACTGAGTTTAGTGCAATATCCGGAGGAGTGGCTCTGAGGAGTGGACTTAGGTTAAGTTCAGCTAACCACTATAAAATTTGATGTGTTCTTTCTTATTGCATTTTTCGTATTTAATTTTTGTACTTTATTTTTGTGGTGATTGTTTAGCTATGATTGTGATTTTTGATTGAGAATTTTTAAAACACTAATTCACCCCCCTTTTGGTTAGCCTCATACTAGTTCATAAGAGCTTAATATTCCTAATGAACTTTCTTTGAGGTCCTTCAGTAGAAAGCACGATGTATTGAACAAGATCAACTTTTGTGATTTCTACCTTTTGATGACAGACAAAGGAGGTGAAGGTCAAGATTTCTATATTCATTATTATATTTGTAAGGAATTCAAAAAAGAGATCAAAATTATAAGGGAATGACATGGTGTGAAGGAATTGTAAAGTTGTGGAAGCATAGTGGCTCATCACCTCAAAGTTTAAGCTTGCTTCATTAAGCATTCAAAAGGGGGTTATCTTGCAAGCCTTGAACTTATTGTACGATTCTTCATCCTTAGCAGACAAAAATATTTATCGTGATGATGAGAGGAAGAAGAGCTTCCTAGGATGAGTCGGTCGCGTTTGCTTTAGCTTGCCATTGAGTAAGAAGAAGTGAGAGTGAGTGTAGTGAGGAGAGGTTGAGTGTTATGAGCTTAGTTCGTGTCCAATTTATAGAAATTTTGAGTAATCGTACAGTACAATCAAGGATCTTATAGTATGCCTAGGTAATTATTTTGTCTAGATGAATGGTTTGGAAAAGGTGGTCAAATCATATAGTACAATCAGTATTGTACAGTACAATCTGAAGGAATTGCATTTGTCCTGAGGAGTCATCAGTATGACCTTTGACTATATTATTCATACAGTACGAATAGGTGTTCATATAGTATGAAGTTCAATTATATTGTACCGACTGAGTTTATTTCATCCTAATTCATTTTGTACATATGGATCATATAGTACGAACTAGAAATATCGTTCAGTATGAAGTATAATTATATCATACCAAATGACTTGAATACACAGCCACATGTATCATACAGTATGAAGAGAATCATATAATAAGATATGTAGATAAGAAAATGAATCTGGTCTCTTGGTTTAATAGAAGGCTGTGATATATGCAGTTTTGACATATCATACATTACAAAAATAAATCATACATTATGATGGTGAAAAAAATGTCCGTTTTTGCATGTAGTGAGGTGAGTTTGTGACAATCAGGAAACCCCATCAACTAGTTTTTTTGTCCTCAAGATGCTAAAGGTGTCTTGGGCTAGTAGTTTTGTGAATATGTCTGCCAATTGATCTCCTATAGCTATATGATGTAATTCTATGTCTCTTTTAGCTAAATGACCTCTTATGCAATGATGTCTATTATCTATGTGTTTTGTTTGGGAGTGTTGAATTAGATTTTTAGATATATAAAATACAATAGTGCTGTCACACATAATTATGATGGTTCTTACAGGTAATCCAAGATTTAGAAGTTATTGTTTCAACCAGAGCACTTGTACAACACAACTTCCTACTACTATATATTCTGCCTCATTTGTAGAAAGGGCTACTGAATTTTGCTTACTACTGGACCAAGAAACTAAAGATTTTCCTATGAATTGATAGGTGCCAGAGGTTCTTTTCTTATCTACCCTATATCATGCAAAATCAAAATCTAAGTACCCTAAGATTTCAAAGGAAGTACTGCACCTAGGATACCAAATCCCTAAGTTTGGGGTGCCTAGTAGATATCTAAGGATTCTCTTAACTGTAGTTAAGTGAGACGCTTTAGGATCGGCTTGAAATTAGGCAAAGAGGCACAAATTAAACATTATGTATTTAGTTTGGCTAAGGATTGTTTTACTTTCAATTTGTTTTACACTAAAATAAGGAAAATTATTCAGCTCTCCCATCATGCTCATTTCTAACTCATTACTTATTTTTTTTTAAAATTCATCACCTAAGGTTTTATATGAAGATCTAAATAGAATGTCATTTACATAAATCTGAATAATGAAAATTTCATCTGTTACCCTTTGTAATAAGAGAGTGGTGTCCACACTACCTTTAACAAATCCTTTATCTAGTAAGAATGAGCTAAGTCTCTCGTACTAGGCTCTAGGTGCTTGCTTTAACCCATATAGTGCCTTTTTTAATTTGAATATATGATTTGGAAATTATGAGCTTTCAAATCCAGGGGGTTGTTCAACATAAACATCCTGGTTGATTAACCTATTTAGAAATGCACTCTTTACATCCATCTGATATAATTTAAAATCGTTGAAGCAAGTAAAGGCTAAGAGCACCCTTACAGATTCTAGTTTAGCTACTGGGGTAAAGGTTTCTTCAAAGTCTATGCCTTCAATTTGGTTATACCCTTTGGCTACTAGTCTGACCTTATTTCTTACTATGGTTCCTAAGTCATTCACCTTATTTTTAAAGACCCATTTTGTTCCCACTACACTACGCTGTTTAGTTCTCTTGACTAATTCCCAAATATCATTCCTATTAAATTGGTTCAATTCTTCTTGCATTTCTAGGATCTAGAATTCATTTCCTAAAGCTTGATCTATACTTGTGGTCTATAATATAAATAAATACAAAATGATTACCCTCCTTCCTAAGTCCATGCCTAGTTCTCACACGTTCCAATGGGTCTCCTAAGATTAATTATTTAGGATGACTAGAAGAGCATCTCTATTCTCTAGGAAAGTCTTCCTAAGGTCCTCCCCTTTCTCCTATGGTCATAGTTTCTACTCCTTGAATTGCCTCTACTTCATCTTCTTCAAATTTTGGTTCAGAGGACTTATCAGATTTATCAAATACTAAATAGATGGACTCTTCTACTACTAGGATTCTCTTATTAAAGATTCTATAGACCTTACCTACAGATGAATAACTTAAGAAGACACCCTCATCAGCCTTGGGATCAAATTTTCCTAAGGGAAATTTTCTAGTGCTTAAGATAAAACATTTGCATCCAATGACATGTAAGTGTGAATGATTTGGTGTTTGAACCTTAAGAAGTTCATAAGGTGTTTTATTCAACTTTGACCTAATGTTCACCCTATTTAAGACATAATACGCCATGTTCACCACTTCTGCCCAAAAAATATCTAGAAAGAGTGTACTCAGCTAATATTTCCCTAGTAGCTTCTACCAATGTTATATTCTTTCTTTCAGCTGTTTCATTTTGCTGAGGCATTCTAGGGGCAGAGAAGTTATGCTCTATTCCTATCTCTTAACTGAAAGATTCAAATTTTTTATTTTGAAACTCTTCATCATGATCACTATGAATTATTGAGATTTTACACCTTAATTTTTGTTGAATCCAAGTGAAGAAAGTCTTAAATTCCTCAAATGACTCATTCTTATATGTTAGGAATCTTACCCAAGGGAATATATAGAAGTCATCTATAATTACAAATCCATAATTCTTCCCACCTAGGATAGCTGTGCTAATGAGTCCAAAGAGGTCAATGTGAAGGATTTCTAGTGGCCTATATGTATTCACATCCCTGATTCAATGAAATGATGATTTTGCTTGTTTTTCTAATTGTCAGGCATCACATAGATGGTCCTTAGTGATGTCTAACTTAGGTATGCCTCTACCAATGTTCCAGTTGTTCTGATGACGCCTTTGTATTCTTTTAAGAAAATTCTTGAATTGCAGTCATCAAGGCTATATCATCATCTTCTTCTACTGCAGAGATTTCACATTCCGAGTTAATTTCTTTTAGAGCCACCATTCGCTCCTTCTCTCCTACATCATATTGCCTTTAACTCACCCCTTGCTCGTAAGCAATGAGTGACCTAAGAAAATTATTAATTAAGTAAACATTTAAATCTTTGGGCTCAATAATTGCAATGATTTTAGCATCATAAGAACTCTGTAAGCATCTTAAAATCTTTTTGACTTTTTTAGAATTAGAAATTTCTCTACCTAGTGCATGCCGAGATGTCACTATTTTGGTGAACCTAGTGTACATATCAAATATAGTTTTGCTATGTTTCATACAGAAGAGTTTATAATTATGCAATAAAATGTTTAATCTAGACTATTTAATCTCCTAGTTCCTTTGTACGTAATATATAGTCTGTCCCAGATCTCCTTACCAGTAGCACAGGTAGACACTCTCATGTAGTCTTCTAATTTTAATGCACAAAAGTAACAATTTAAGCACTTTGTATTTAATTGTGCTAGATCCCTATCCTCATTTCTTCATTCACTAAATGGTATTTGAGTTTTCATGCCATTCAAAAGTTTAAAAGGTGCAGTGTAACCTTCTTGAACCAACATCCACATACAATAGTCTATAGACTATAAAAATGTAGACATTTAAATTTTCCGAAAATAAAATGTTATATTGTCAAAAAAGGATGGACGAGTTATATAATAACCCTCCATAGTATTACGATTACTAAATTGTGCCATGATTAATTTTTTCAAGGTTTTCTAAAACACTATTTTTGAAACTATCTATGATACTAATTAAAAGTTTGAGATATGACAAGAGGGGGGTGGGGGCGGGGTGAATTGAAAAATTTTGATATAAAGAAATAATCCTAGACAGGAGTTCTATTTTTTTGTTTTATCTTTAAAAAAAACTTAACTTGAAGTGGAAGCTAGTGATTAAAATATTATTGTAGCATAAGTAGTGAAATTTTAAATCACACAACAAAGATCTAGAATAATATTTTCACCAAGTAGTTAGAGTAATTGTAAGATGCAAAAAATAAGTAAAGTGCAGTAAACGAAAAAAGCACACTAGATGATTTATAGTGGTTCGGTCACTTGACCTATGTCCACTCCCCGAATTCCTCCACTCTAGGAGTTTCATTAATCAAATGTAATTCTTCGTCTGCCCCCACAGCAAGGTGAAAAAGCCTTTACACAAACTCACTTCCACCTCCCTGATATGGAAGAGTACCAAACACTATGTCACCAGATCGGTAACGGCAATGAACCTTCTTGATTTTCTCCCTCCTAGAGAAGGCAGAGTACCTTTGAGGATATGGACCATGAAGGCTCTCCCCCTTAGAGAATAAAAAATTTTTCTCTTAAAAAAACTCTCCCCCTTTGTGTGTGTGCATGGTTGCTCAGTTTGCATAAACTTTTTATGGCCAAACTCAAGAAAAGAAAAAATAAAAAATAAAAGAAAAAATACAAAGTTATAGACTTCACATCCTATTCTACCTAGTCTCAAGTGTTTTGTTGTCTTGAGCAATATGTGATCTCCCTGAAATGTTTGTACTCACATAAAAGAGAAACATCAACATATTTAATGAATAATAAGGTAATTCAATCGATATTATTTATCATCATCAAAATCTTAGGCTAGGGGTCATGGACTACAACAAGCTAGATCTCCACCATGTCCAGTGGACTACTATATGAGGAAAACTCTTGAAGAGAGGTAACTGCAAAAGACTATAATATAAGAAACATAATCCATATTTACGCTTCCTAGGCAGGTGAGACTAAGGAGCAGTATGTGAGGCACCTAAAGAGGGGTGATGCCACACCAGTTTAAGAAAGAGATTCTTAAAGAAGAATAATCTTAAGCAAAGAACTTAACTTCTCATCCTTTGAGGAAGAATAAGCAGTTTGTCTTGTAGTTAGTAATGCCTTTATTGGTAGATGGTTACTATTAGGTTCCTCGCCTTCTGTCTGCTAAGATGGAGAAGATTATACGGACCATATCTGATAAGGGCTGCCATCCTTTCGGGAGGCTGCCGATCCCACCTCCAAAATATAAAAAGTTTGCCTCTATGGTGATTAAGGCCAGAGAGGAGAACAAGAAAAAGCACACTTTGGAAATAAAGGGTAAGAGGCCCAAATCCCTTAAAAAATAGCATGTTCCCAAGAAAGTCAGTAAAGTTGAAGATCCCCAGATTTCAGCTGATATCCCAAAGCTTCCCAACACAGGGACGTGAGGATTTTACCTTACTTGATATATGAGTTATTACCCTTCAAACTCCTTCATCACCTTAGAATGTAGATGACTCTGACCCTATAGAGGATGTCACTCTTCTAACTATCGACCTCAGGATAGTCGAAGGGGAAGGGATAATTCCAAATGAAGACTAGGAGATGATTGATCAGATGATGGAAGAACCTTCTTCTATGAAGGATCTCAAACTCTAAGAGATTCTTTACAAGTTTATTGAGATGTAATTTGATGAAATATTAGGTTATAAGGGATACCTACCAATCGACTCTGAGTTAATTGATGACAAACCAATCAATGAGGTAGTACAAGAGATAAGAGTATTATAAAAAAGAAAGAATAAGTGGAAGCTTTTGATCCAGAACCTGATGATTTATTGATGGATGGGGATGAAGCTATTATCAAAAGAATCAACATGGTTGAAACCATAGCCTCAGCGAAAGATCCCGAGCCTAATATACACCACCAGGGTGAGGTAGATGATTCAGTTGCTATTGATTCTAACTTTGATGGATCAATGAGGT
This sequence comes from Dendrobium officinale, assembly GCA_019514585.1. Classification (NCBI taxonomy): domain Eukaryota; kingdom Viridiplantae; phylum Streptophyta; class Magnoliopsida; order Asparagales; family Orchidaceae; genus Dendrobium; species Dendrobium officinale. Next base: position 44,593 of record JACXSL010000983.1, read on the forward strand.
TATAAAATAAAGATGATCACATCAAAGATCTATAGAGGAAAGTTATGGAGTTGCTACTAAGGGTTAAGGAAATATAGAGTTAGTTGGATGAAACCTAGTAACCTCAGCCTGAACAGTTGTAACCTGTAGTGTAAACAGTGATTGATCAAACTAGAAAGCTAGAATCCAACTTAAAAATTACTAAATCAGTGCTAACAGCTCCCCCAATTCAATTAGTAGTTTTACTAATCCCCTTAATTCTTCTAGTACTAGCCCATAAGGACATTACATAATTAATTGAGGATCAAACAAGGGAGGCCTCATCCCTTTCCCAAGTGACTGTATCTATTCCAAAGGGTAGGACCTACCCTGAGGAGTATAATTTAGTCCCTTATTTGAAGGGATTTGTGCCACCATCTTATAAAGTTTTTATCATTATTGAAAACCCGAGGAAACATTTGGCTCACTTTTGAGTGAGTTTTTGCAACATAGGAGGGTTGGATGCTATACTATTTTACCAATTTGTTAGTGGTCTTTCTAGCATTACTTTTGAGTGGTATGCTGATCTCCCCAACAGTTCAGTGAGAACCTTTAACAAATTGGAAAATCTATTCTTAAAGAGATTTTTTAGATCATAATAGTGCATGACTGTGGGTGATCTGGTTAAAAGGAAAAATTGGGAGAGTCTTTGGTTGAGTACATCTCGAGGTGGCAAAATCTCTCAATGAAGTATGAACCCCAGCTATAAGAGCAACATGCAGTGGAGATTGTCTTGAAGAATATCCACAGGCCTATTTCTTTTATCGTAAAGGGGTTCACCATTAAAAACTTTGAAAAACTTCTTAACAAAGCAAGTAACCTATAGAAAGAGGCTCCTCGAATGCCATTCTTAAACTATTTGTCAAACAATAAGAAAGTTGCCAAATCTGTGAAGTCCTTTGAGAAAAGAGGAATCATAATATCAGTGGTAGATAGTGGAAAGAAACTAATCACTAGTAAATCTAGTGCTCATCCACCTCCACCAGCTAAAAAAAAAATCATTCTAAGTGGCCCCTCAGCCCATTAGAGATCCTTACTTCATCCCTTTTAAAGAGAGATTAACAAAACCTTATCCTTTTAAAAGGGAGTCAGTGAGAAGATCTTTCAAAGTCTTTTGAAGAAATCATACTTTAAATTTCCAGAGGCCAAGCAACCAGAAGATACAAAATAAAAAGGATGATCCTAATTATTTCCATTTCCACCGCATGTTGAACCATCTAATTAAAGATTGTGTTATTTTTAAAGATTGGCTGAAGAGTAATTTCATGTACGGTAATATTATAATTCCCAAAGAGTACCTGGTAAATTTGAAATAAGGTTTAGTCAAAGCAATTTCAGGTAACACTTCTAACTCTTCTTTGCCCATCGAAGATGGCTAGTATATTACTTTATCATTTGGCATTTAAAAAGTTAATTAATAAATCTTTTCATCTTTCTCAACAGTTGCCGACGAGAACTCGGTGCCTAATCTGGGAGGTTAACCTAGAGGCTTCATAGGAGGATGTTGATCTGCTTTCCTCTCAAGTAGTTATATGATATACTATATTAATAAATAGAAAAGAGTGATATTTTTATATAGAGGAAATGTACTGTTGAGAGATATATTTGAGTGGTGGATGGTGGCATAAAAACCTTGTCTCTGCACCTATTATCTAACTTTTACTTTGCCACATTAAAGATAATAAAAAAATCGATTATCCCAATTCAATCCCTCAAAGGGAAGTCAAATGTGAGATCTTATCATTTAATGACTTCCCAAAAATTAACATTCAAGGGAGTCTTATCTTGATAGAATTTTTAGATTCTGACTCCCACTCAAAAAAATGACAATGCACTGGCTATAGAGAGCATAAACCCCACCCTAGTTTATCCTCCCATTCTTATTGTGGAGGTATAACTTCATGGTGGTAAAGTCTTACCCCCTAGGCTCCCTCCTTAGGAAAAAGGTAAGCAAGTTATCTCCAATGATCTAATTCCAAATCCTCCCCAATAATTCAATCTTCCTCTAAATCCATTGGGTCATAAGTTTGATGTTACTAAGGTTGACTACAACGTCCTAGCTCATCTTAGAAAGTTGACGGCCAAGTTGATCATCTATGACCCCTTATCCTTTCAAAGGAGATGATTGAACCCTTAATGAAAGCACTTCTCAACCTAGAGGTTTGATTAGCTCAGCTAGCGTCAACTTCATAGGATGAAGTTCTCTACTTCAAAGAAATCCTATGAGTAACATTCTCTGATGAGGATTTGCTTTTGGGTACTTCCGTTCAAAATTGTTTGCTTTACATCACTATAAATGTGGGAAATTTTAAGTTATCTTTTTTTTTGAAAGAAGCATAAAATGCATTAATAAGAAAAAAAAAACAACAACCAAAAAGAACTACAATGTAGATTCCTCCTTCATAATCTTAATAAATGAATGAGGAATCCTATCCAAACATAACTCTTCCCAAATAAAGTTACTAACAATAGCATAGCTAGAACACAAATCAGCTAGCTTATTCCCCTCTCTCTTTATGCATTTAAAAATCACATTATTAAACTCCTTTAAGAATTCTAATTCTTCCATCCCCTTGAATCCATGTAGCATAGCCCGATGTATAGCCTTAATAACATTTGATTATCGCTTTCAATGATCGCTCCTTTATACTTGAACATACAATCCTTGATCACTTCTTTCAAGGATTTAATAGCAAGAAGTTCCAACTGATAGATGTCCCAATGAATGCAAGTTTTACCAAATGCCAACAAGAATCTACCTTTGCAGTCTCTTACTACACCACCAACACCTGCTCTATATAAAGAACAAAGAGAAGCATCTACATTGATCTTTAACCAACTGGGTGGTGGGGGATGCCAAATATTAGACAGCCAATATGATTGGTTAACATCCCATTTTTCTGGATTTACGTTAAAAATCAAATTAGAGAAGGACGACATGATAATTGCATTTGCCGCTATGGATTTTACTATTTCAACTATCCCATCATGTAGCAATTTGTTCCTAGCTTTCCAAGATAGGTACACAATATTATAATAAAGATTGATAAGCATACCATTAATCTTAGCCGTTGAATCAAGCCAAGAGCAGCAATCTTCAAAACTACCGAACTCAGGCATATGAAATCCCCATACGTTTAGCATTGAAATTACCTATTTTAATCTTATGCATTTGACAAGGATATGTTCCATATCCTCTATTTGAATTGAACATCTAGGACAAGTATTATCTTCTTGTAACCTCATGTGAGCTAGGAACTGATACGTTGGCAAAACATTCTTGAACAGCCTCCAACAAAATACCTGCACCCTTGGATTTACTTTAGCCTTTTTAATCCATTCATTCCACCTGAGAATCTCTTGTTGTTGATACAAGGACTCACAGATCATCCCTGGTATAGTCATTTCTGAATCTGATATATAAACTCCCTTTCATCTCCAATTTGCTTCTCCTTAATTTTGATTTTAAGGATAAGATCCACCATATCCCTTCCAAAAACCTGCTCCAACTCTGCAGCTTTCCATTTCCTTTCTTCAATAAATCTGCTTAGCTTAATCTCTTCATCGGCTTGTGGAGCAACAAAAGTTGGCCATTTCTCTATTATTCTATCCAAAATCCACTTGTCTTTGAAGATATCAATAGCAGATCCATCATCAATACTCCATTTTAATAATGGATTAAGAACTCTTCCCCCATCACATATTATTTTCCAAGAAGAAGAGGAATTCTTCTTTACATCTTCTGTCCCTACTCTCGTTCCATACTTTGGAGCCAAAACTTTATGTATTAGAGAATTTTTGTTATAAAGATATCTCTAAGTGAGTCTAGCTCTAAGAGGAGCCACTCTAGTTGTTGAAGAAAATAGTCCACCACCACCACATTTTTAGGCTTGCATAATTCCTCCCAGCTAACATAATGCAATCCCATATTGACCCTAGTTTTATTACAAAGGAACCCCCTGCACAGCTTGCCAACCTCTTTGAGCACTCAGTTAGGTACAAGAGAATGAGTACTGTAAAAGTTTGGAAGAGTTTGTATTACAAATTTGATTAGAGTAAGCTTTCTAGCCAAAGATAACGCCTTACTTCCCCATATGTTAAGCATCCTGAGTGACTTCTCAATAATAAAATAAAAGTCACTTGCTACCAATCTTCTCAAGACCAATTTGATGCCCAAATATAAAAGCTCCTTAACTTGTTTAAAGCCGAAAATTCTGGTGATAATTTTCTTCCTCCTTCTATTCACATTCTTCCCGAAAAGGATTGCAGATTTGCCTGTATTAATGGATTGGCCAGTCCATTTGCTGTAATTTGATAAAATGCTCTTGATTTCACAAGCAGCCTTCTTGGAAGCTTCTGAGAAGATGATAATATCATATGCATAAAGCAAATGAGAAATACGAAGACCATTTTGGATTGTACTAATTCCAATCAAAAATTGAGCAAAAGCATTCGAGAGGAGCTGAGAGCAGAGAATGAATAATAAAGGAGACAAGGGACATCCCTGACGAAATCCTCTATCAGCTTCTATCCATTCTGATAACTTGCCATTTATGATAATTGAGAATCTTGGATTCAACACACACTTCAATATCAGCTTTGAAAATTTGGGCAAAAATTCAAAATATTCCAAAACTTTCTCAAGTGTAACCCAACTCATTGAGTCATAAGCTTGCTCCATGTCTACTTTGTATGACACCAGCCCTTTAACTGCCTTGGAAAACCTTAGCTTGTGAAACAGCTCTTGAGCTATCATTACATGATCGGATATAGATCTACCTTTAATAAAGACAGCCTATTCATCCGAGATAAGAGGAGGAATCACCTGTATCATCCTGTTCAAGATTACTTTTGCAACCACCTTATAAACTGAATTACATAATCTTATTGGCCTGTAATTGGATGGCAACATTGGATTTGAAACCTTTGGAATGAGAACTATCAACGTATCCTTCCAGTCCCTTTCCATCACGCCGTGACACAGGAAATGGTTTATTGCATTTATAAAGTCACCTTGAATTATCTTCTAGTAATTCTTGATGAATGAATATGTAATGCCATCACAACCGGGAGCAATATTCCCTCCCAATTGGTTGAGAACTGTTTCAATTTATTCCACCAAAAATTCCCTGGATAGCAGCTGTTTATCTTCATCTTTCAAAATGATCCCAGGTTTAGGCCAACCTTCCGTATCACATTGTCTCTGTCTCCATTTATCTTTTAAAAAATGCCAAATTACGTCTTCTATCTGGTCTAATTCTTCCACCACCGTGCAATTTTCATTTTTAATATTGACTATGCTATTTAAACTTCTTTTAGCACTAGCAAATGAGTGATAGAGCTTAGTGTTACAGTCTACATCCGTCATCCACTTAGTTTTTGCTCATTATTTCCACCACCCATTCAACCGAGCTAAGGTAGTATTCAATTCATTTATCTTGGCTTTCAACATCCAGCACTCCTCATCAGTAAGCCATCCCTTATCAGATTCTGAAATATGAATCTTCAGTATGTCTTCCATAAGACAATCTTTGAGCAAATTGAGATTTTTCAATTTTGCTTTACTCCAATAAAAAAGAGATTTTAAAGTTCTTTTGAATTTGGAATTCAGAACATTAGAAGGACTACCCTTATAACTCTTGTTCCACTCCTTCTTAACCACAACTACTGATGCTGGATAGGATGCCCAGACATCCTCATATTTAATACTTCTCCTCATTATAACATTAGGAGACTTGATGTGTAGAATAATTGGACTATGGTCAGATGCTATTCTAGCAAGTTGTCTCACTACTAGATGTGAAGAAGAATTCAGAGCCATAGAGTTTAGGAAGCACCTGTCAAGCCTTTCCAAGATTCGAGCTCCTCCATTTTTGTTGTTGCACCATGTAAACTGAGGACCAATGAATCCTACCTCATGATAGTCATTATTAGTGAAGAAAGTCTTCATCTCTTTAGGACCTTGTGCAAAACGAAAATTCCTCCCTCCTCTTTTATCTTCCATGGAGGTGAGACAATTAAAGTCTTCTCCTACCACCATAGGATACTCTTCCAAAGAGTACAATCCCAATAATTCCCAAAGCTCCCTTCTTTTGAGCAAGTCTTTTCTTCCATACACTGAAGCCACTCTCCATTTACCTTTGCTATAAATGGATAAATCTCCTATGATACATTGAGAAGTAGAACCAAACATGAAAAAATAAGCCAAGTGAGAATTCCATAAAGCAATAATTCCACCTGAAAGTCCAACCGAAGGCACCATTACATACTTCCAACCATCTCCCAATAACATTTTGGCTTCTTCAATATTAAATGAAGAAATTTTGGTCTCCAATAAACCCACAAATACTACATTATACAACTTAACAAACTCCTTTAAGTATGGAGAAGCACCTTTTCTCCTTGCTCCTCTACTATTCCAGATTGCCAAAGAATTCATTGATGAAGACTTGTGGGGGGAATCCCCACATTGCCTTTCACTTCAACCTCCATCCTTCTATTCCTCATGTTGTTACTGATTGGCCTAAGATCCTTCATTTGCTTTGATTTTTTCTTCTTAACAATGCTGGAATCCTCTCCTTTGTTTATCTCTATAGAGACAGCCCCTGCATTCAAATTTTCTTCTATGTTCTTATCTGGAGGTGCTTCCTTCACTAGTGATATGTTATCAATCTCTTGAATTATTTCCCCATATTTAATTTGCTCACTAAGAACATTGAATTTGTTCTCAAATCCTGGAATAGAGTTGATACTCCTCCTGTCTGTTGCATTAGGAGGCTCAACCAAAGTTGCGGTATCTCTAATTGCACAGCTATCCCGTTTGCTAGGCTCTTCTATTGTATCCAAACCCACCTTTTCTTTTATATTCCTTTCCTTTTTAACATTACTTTTATCTTCTATTTTTTTCTACACCTTCTTCATCAAAGGCCTTTGATTGTCATTTTTGAAAATTCTTGAAGTCTTCTTCCTTCCACTGCTTACTATGAGCCATGGCCCATATTTAGCAACTTCATCGCTATCTCCCTCATCATCTTTACCTTGTATATCATTTGCTTGATCTGTGACAGCAACAACAGTATTCTTTCCTTGGGTTTTTGAGATAGCTTGTTCATCTTCGCAGACATCCTGCCCATGCCCAATTAAACCACATTTGAAACAAAAGCTAGGAATACATTCATATTCTATTTTTTGATAGAATTTACCAGATATACCTTCCACCCACACACCTACAGGAAGCTTCATGTCAAGTTTAATACGGACACACACCCTTACGAATTCCCTCTTCCCCATTGGAACATATTACCATCAAGCACGATAGGTTTTCCAACCATTGAAACAATTCTACATATGTTTATGTTGTCCCAACTATGCAAAGGTAAATTTGGAAGTCTAATCCAAATTGGGGAAGTTAAACCTTTCAAAGAGGTTGGAGAGAAGCTTTGGGACCATTTGTCCATCCCAATTATTTTCCCATTTACAAACCAATGCCCATTAGTAAGAACTGATTCCGAGCTGATAACCGACAATGGAGCTTATCTTCAAAAAATTTTAATTACCAAAGAGTTATTCAATCTCTTGGCATTTTCTATTTCATTCTTCTTATATAATTTCACAGTCATTCCATCTTCAGATATGAATTCTCCCAATTCCAATTCTGAAACCAGAATGTGTTCTCTCTTCTTCCAGGCATTTGATTGTACAACATTAGTAATTCGTTTAGGAATAATGATAGCTTCCATTCCACAGCTCTTTTCAGCTGTCTACCTCTCTTACTTTAAGAAGATCACTAAATAGAACTCTGTTCTGCATCTCATATTCATGAATAGAACCTCCAGCCTTTGAAACTTCTTCTCGAATCCCAGTCATAATTGAAACTGAGATTTCTTTAATGCTCAGCAATTCATTGTTTGCTTTCTCCATAACAAAATTTTCACTAAAAGGAATGACCTTCTCAATAAGCGGCAAGTTTGATGGGGATGCCACAAATCCTTCATTGAACACCAAATCTGCACCAATTTTGCTTTTCTTGACTTTGTCTTCCAGAGCAACACCCTTTCCTTTCCCCAATACTTATAGTTCCTTCTTCGCAATGAATCCGCCTTCATTAATGATCAAGCTCGTACCTCTTCCTTTATAATTGTTCATCTGATTCAGGCTCATCCTTCCATCACCAAAGCCAGTGGAGATGATGAATATGATCTGCCAGCTGTGGACGGAGGCTTAGAAGAAGATCGACGATTATTCTGAAACCCTCCGGCCAAGGGATGCCAGCAAGAATCCACCGCCATCCATTCTCCGCTAAACCCGTGGAGATCGAAATTTGAAAAAGTCTTGTTTCTCTCTCTACATTCTCTCAGACTTTCTCTCTATGAAATTTGATAAAATTTTTATTGATCAAGGTGCAATGATCAATGTGATGAACATAAAAACTATCACATGCTTAAAGTGGAAACGTGTAAGCACACCACATACAAGTTGGTGTTACACGGGTTCAATAAAATGGGACATAATGCTTTAGGTTTTATTACCCTCCTTTTATATATTGGAGAATGAAAACAAAAGCAAAAGTTCTTATAATTGATTCAATGATGTCCTTCAACATGCTCTTAGGTAGTCCCTAGATACACGAATATAGAATGATTCCATCTACTCTACACCAATGCCTCAAGTACCAACATGATGATATTGAGTATGTTATTAAGGGTGATTTGCAATTATTTTTTATTCAAGAGAATGAAATCTACGAGGATATTGCATGTAACGCATTGAAAGGGTCGTCTTCTATTCCTAAAGTCGAGATCAAGGTTGAGTAGTAAAAAGCAACTGATTATAATTCAAAATATACTAAAAAACTAAAGGAGAAAAAGAAAAAAAAGTTCAGAAATATAAGCATCAGATAGTGAAGATGACCTCGAGACTGTAGTCCTTAAGGACTCCAAACATGCTACCTTAAAGAGGTGGGAGGATGGCCCAAAGGACACATGGTCGAGGTCATTTTTAATTTGAAATAAGAATAAACCTGGTTTATATATATCCAAAATCAAGTTCTAATGAAGAACCAAAAGAGCGGGGTGTTGCAATTCCTTTTGATTACTAGAAAGTAAGTCATCCTACAAAATTTGATCTCACCTTAGAACAGGATAGTGACCCTAAGGTTGATGTTCCAAAAGTTAAAGTGACAACCTGAATGAACCATATATTAAAAGCTCAATAGGAGAATTTCCACCTTAACCTTAACCCCACTGTCTATTAGCAGGGTTACAGGGTTAGTGATTATGAAAGCTCCTAACCTAGATGGTGAAGTAAGAAAAGTCTAGAAGTTTTATCCTGGCTCCTTCTCCTTAGGGAAGGAAGATGATGTAACCCTTGAGGATGAATAATTCAACAAATTAATAGAATTACATTTTGGTTACTTTTTTTTTGTTAGTGTTAGAAGTCTTATCTCTATGGGTCTCATGCCGAGTCGATGAAATAAGGGTCAAGACTGATACAATAAAATCCTCTGACATATAGAAAATAAGAAAAAATTAATGAGTGGTATCATCTTTGGTATTGTTAGTTCATTTGACAATGATGATATTTTCTTGTGATAACTGAACAACTTGAATCTAAGAATGTCCATATGGAAGTTTTCGATTCCCTTGACCGATTTTGTTTAGAGACTTCATATGACTCAGATGAACTTCAAGTTCAGGATGCACCCATTGAATTTTAAGAAGAGATTAAATTGATAGTTAATTAATTGAAAGAGATTAACCTTAGAGTAGAAGATGACCCTCACCCAACCTTCATAAGCTCTTCATTGAGTGAAGATGAGTCTAAGGATCTAATTCAACTTCTTTCTGAGTTTTGAGACTACGTCACCTGGATATATGATGAAATGTTGGGCTTGCCTACTGTTGTAGCAGTCCATGAACTTGGAATCATGAATGATGCCATTTCTATCAAACAAGCTCTTCGATGCATGTGTTTATAATTTGAGTCACAAGTCATTTTTGAAATTAAGAAATTGGTCGAGGCTAGATTCATCTTAGAGAAATAACATCCCTCTTGGGTAGCCAACATCATGCCAGTTTGAAAGAAGAACAGTCAAATTTGAATTTGTGATGACTATAGAGAATTAAATAGGGCATATACCAATGATGAATTTCCTTTACCCATACCTAAACTTATGGTGGATAGTGTCTCTTTGCATGTTATTTTCTCCTTCATGGATGACTCGTCTGGTTATAATTAAATCAAGATGGCTCTAGAAAATGAGAAAAAAAATTTGCATTCAGAACTTCTATAGGATTCTTCGATTATAAGGTAATGCCATTTGATCTTGAAAATACTGGTGCAAGCTATTAGTGAGTCATGACTCATATTTTTGATTACTTTATTCAAAATCAAGTTGAGTGCTACATTGATGATTTAGTTGTCAAGAGTAAAGTCAAAGAGGCTCACCTTTATGTCTTAAAAATCATTTTCGAGCGGTTGCACCACTATGACCTTAAGATGAAACCCTTGAAGAGCTCTTTAAGTCTCACTTCAAGAAAATTCTTAGGTTTTGCAGTAAGGCACTGCATAATTGAAATTGATCCTACCAAAATTGAAGCCATCTTAAATATGCCACTTGCTAAGAGCCTTACTCAACTAATGTCTCTACTAGGAAGATTGGCATACATAAGAAGGTTCATATCAAATATTTTTGGAAGATGTCAACCTTTTTCTATCCTGGTTAAAAAGGATACTAAATTCATTTTGGCTGAGAAATGATAAAATGCATTTGACAACATAAAATATTACCTTACAAATACCCCAATTTTGGCAGCCCCTATTTCGGGGAAAGCTCTTATTAATTACACTCCTTCCCTCGATGATTTTCATGGTGCTATGAAGGCTCAAGTCAATGACAAGGGGAAGAGAATGCTCTTTATTACCTGAGCCAAAGACTTTTTCCTATGAAATTTGGTACCCCTCATTTGAGAAGCATCATCTTGCTTTAATTTTTGTAGCATAAAAATTAAGACATTGAATGCTCTCTCATCAAGTAAGCCTAATTTCTAGAATCAATCCCTTGCAATATCTTATTACCCATCCTATGTTGTCAGAATATCTAGCACGATGGTTTATGATATTACTTTAATTTGAAATCACTTTCATTTCCCTATATACTGTGAAAGGATAATCAGTTGCAGACTTCCTTGCAGCACACACTCTGCTGTTGGATTCTCCTCTAAATGATGATTTACCTGACAAACAAATTATGAGTTTAAAGGAATCTACCAATCATGTATGGAAACTATATTTTGATAGTGTGGTGTCCTCTCAGCAGGGCAAAACCCAAAAATCTACTATTCTAAAAAAGTCAGATTTAACTTTATTTTCATAACACTAGAGAAAGGAATGATGCATTTTTCCTACCATTTATTAGAGCTTTGCATGAACAATGAGGCTAAGTATGAGCTCTAATAATCGGCCTAGATCTTATAATTTTGATGGAGATTAAAGAGATTAAAATCCTTGGTAAGTCTGAAATGGTGATCAACAAGATTGTAGGAATCTATAAGGTTTTAAATCCTGAACTCCTCAAATATCACTAGTACACCAATCACCTACTTGAACAGATTCCTGTTGTAACTTTATATAGAATCCAATGTGGAAATAATTATGTGGCGGATGCCTTAACAAAGCTTGCAAAGAAATTTGTGTGCATCATAAATTCCTTCATAAACTTCTACTACAGTTCTATTAGTTTTCTTGGTTCACAGGCATCTTAGCCACATTTGATCGAAAGCATATCGATATAGCGTGTTGTTGACAAATGCATATCATAATGCCCTCTTTTAAATTTGTGTGGCTAGAGATTTATCCACTGGTACTTTATTTTCTTTGAAGTAGTTGATGAATAATAGCCTCCAATCATCTCCTACTTCAACATGTAAGCAATATAACCATGACACCAAGCACCTACTAGTTTTATGTCTCTTAACTACATGATGTTCTTTTGATTGATTTTCAATAATGACTTGTTAGAAAGGGTTAAAGATACACCAGGGTTATATCCTACTGGTTTGAATCTAATATTCCCTCTACCTGTGGGAATTATATGATTATCTGCTCAAAGACTCGATGACTGTAAACCCTAATCAGTATGGGTTGTTATTAATGGGTATTTGCCACATCCTTGGCTAATTTGGTAAGATAATCTACTTTGTTATTCTAACCTCAAGGAACTCGAGCTATTCTAACATTTGAAACTTATTTTAGAAGCTCGAGAGCTCGTCGGTGTTAGTAGGCCAGTTCAAGTTTCCAAATCTTATAAATTCCTTAGACTTGATTTGTCACAAGTTGAGAATCACCGAAGATTTGAAAATTTATGATTCTGACATTGATTACAATCTCCAATCATTCTATTACAGCTTCATACTTGGCTTCACTGTTGGTCTGGGGCTTAGTTAAGCTTTGTAAAAATCTTATTAAGTCTCCCTCAGGCGATATGAAAATGAGATGATGCCCCATTGAAGTATATCTCCCAGTATTGTAGTTTTTTATTCTCCTCAACCTGCATGATTTGCTCGTTCAGCAAATCATCATTGAGTAGGGAATCTATCATGATAGAATGTGCAGTGAGAAAATTTGCTAATGCTTATCCTTTTACCGCCCTGGCATACACGTGATATTAAACTATAGTAATATTACTGCAGACCTGGCTAGACGACCTATTAATGTTGGTCTTATTATAAAAAACTTCACTATATTGATCTTTGATATCAATATAATTTTTTGAGATAGCATGTAGTGGAGGAGTTCCTGAACTGCTAAAATCAGTGTCATATAATGATTCTCAATTGGAGAATAGTGAATTTCCTCTTTAATTAGCCTTCGACTGATGTAGCAGCACATTCTCTTTACCTTCTTCATTATATTGGGCCAATAATACTCTAACAGACTTTTCTAGTGCTATTATATACAATATGAGAGGCTTCCTCGGAATTGGCACTGTGATAATAGTTGGATTCAACAAGCATCTTTTGATGTTGTAAAATACTTCCTGACATTTTGTATCCCATTTGAAGTGGATGTCTTTCTTTATTATATTAAAAAATGGCTAGCATCTACCTGGTAGATTTAATATTAATCTCTGAATGAAGGTTAGTTGTCCTTACAATGAACGAAGCTATAAGAGATTTCTAGGAAGTGGCATCTCCATGTTTACCTTAATTTTATTATGCTTAATTTTGATTTCTTTGAGATGAACAACGTATCCTCAATCTCTAATCTCAATCTATTTGGAGCTTATTTGATAGGCACCATATATGACTTGATAACTAATCTATGAACCACTACATCAGAAGATAAACTGGGCATCTTAGTATATATTCAAGCAAAGTAATCCCTGAATTCATAAAGAAGCTCTTTCATTTCTTCCACTTAATCTTATGGTAGAAGGGAGTTAATAAAGGTTGAGCGATGGTCTTCCTCAGTCCCCAGATTGAACTCCTTTAGTTCATCGATAGCGGTCGCTTGTCCACCATCTTTAAGCTCTTCAGGTGCAGGCTTGGCTTCTATGGGCTGATCATCATAATCATTAGCTTCATAAATCTCTTCAATTCCACTATCATCAGATTCAATTTCTCCACATGCGATGGCTTGTCATGTCTCTTTTTGAGGGTAATTTTGCACAACGAATCCAAGACCTCCAGTTATGAGAATATCCTTTCTTCGTAATGAATGGAGATTTCTTTGATTCCAAAGCTTTAAGTAGAGGCAAAGTTGTTGTGTAGGAATACAAATTTTGGCCTATTTTTACAACATCCTCAGGATATTTTTAGTGTTAAATCTGGGCATTCTCATAGGTATTAACTCCTTTGGCTCGATGGACCTATGGATCTAGTCTTAATTCCCTTCTTCTTCATGTTATCTAGATTTATGATATAGGGTTCTCACACCATCCCTACTTCTTAAATGAAGCACATAAAATGTTACGAGCTCCTCGATATTATTTACATCTCATGGAACTACTTCTTTGAAATATTATGGGGGAACACGCGTGGCTACACATACACTATCAAAGATTGACAGATTATCTACTCTTCTTGAGAGTAGATATTGCACCTTACTCATGTAGGTAGACTAGTAGTCATAGTCTTCATTTGAATATTTTTCCTTATTTTTCCCTATAACTATTGATTAGCATACTTCCTGAGATTTAATAGGGATGGCATCATCCTTGTCACTCCCTAGGTGAAACATGTGTTTTCTTGATTTAGGAGTGATCGTTGCTTTGGGAAGAGTCGATGTTGCATTCTTTATCCCCGCTTTCTTCTTCTTAATTTCTTGTTTGGGCCGCTTTGCTGCCTTTGGGTTTGTTGCCTTAGTCTCGAGAGAACTCAATGACTTTGGCTCTTTGGATATTAAGTACTTGACATCTTCATAGATTTTCACCTCATGAATCATAAAGGGCTGAATATCACCAGAGATTCTGAATTCCTCTCCATCCTTAATATACTTCATATATTTATGTAGTGTCAAAGGGATAATGCCGTAATCGTGCAGACACGGGTGACCCGTAAGCACCTCAAATGAGATATCTGCATCAATCACATGGAGTTTTTCCTTCGTATGGCGCTCTCTAAATACTAGAGTGAGTATGAATGATCCTAGGGTCTTTTGACCCATCTCATTAAAGTTGTGTACCATAAACTTATCTTGTCTGAGTTGTTGCACATCGAGGAATAATGATCTAAGTTCTTTCAAGCTCATACGATCAATAGAGGACCCAAGATAAAAAAAAATTTGGATAATTATTATTCCATCACTCTCTACAGTAACATAAGAGGGAAGTTATGGTATGCCGTTCCAAGCATTATGTCATCCTCAGCAAAAGTAATAATTGGCTCATTTCAAGCTTATAAGACCTCTATGATATTACGTTCGACAAAATATTCCTCATATTTTTTAGGGTCCTTGAGGGCCTATATTAAGGTCTCTCGAAGGTCTTTAGACATCACCAGAGCATTGTATATACTGAGTTGTGTTGGGATTTTACTGAAATGGGATAGGATACAATGTCTTCATTTATAACTATCTCATTCCCTTTTTCTTTATTAGGGATCCCCTTCTTTGGTAAGGATGGTAGTGTCTTACCACTTCTCAATTACGCTTGAGCGATCTCCTCCTGCTCATACTCATTTTATGGTGCATTTTCTTCTGAGTCGAACATCATAATATTTAGAGATTCATCTATTAATTCAAAGTTATTGCGCAAGTTCTCCTGCTCCATATGCGAAGCAATATCAGTATTTGATTCATCTTTTTCTAAAAAAATATAGATATTTATGTACACTAGAATTTATTGGAGATACCATCATATCAGATTCAAAAGTGACTTCAATGAGCTTCACGTGGCTATAGGTGTCAGAAGCTACATTAGTACAGTAATTAAAAAAAAAAAAGTTTTTAAATAAGGAGTACAGGTAAATGGGAAAAAGATCTATTTTAAATCATGTGTATAAAGCCCTGTAGCTTAGAAGTTGTAAGGAGAACAACTAAAAAAGGTCCTCACGTGAATGAAAGGAGTCTTATTTTGCTACTGTTGTTTGGCCTCAACAAAGGGATTCATTGATGCAAGGCTAGTCTATTGGAGTAGATCGGCAAAGCAAGGAGAGATTTTCCTGTAGAAGCTTACGTTTGATTCAAAATAACAAGTTAGCTGTAGCTGTGGAAAGGAAAGGACTTGGAGGATTATGGTATGATGTATTTGAATAGACAGAGCAGGGAAGGATTCAGTTGCACTAGTCTATGAAGAGTTTAGTTGGAAGCTTTTGATTTAGCTGTTGGGGAATAATCAAAACTGAGGTAGAGTGGATCTGAAGGCAATGGTTGGAAGAGCTGAACAACAACAACTTTGTTGGGGATGAATGGAGGTCAGAGCTAGGGATAGATTTGGTGTTACTGGTTATGCAGTAGCTGTAAGGCGAGATCAGAGGGAGCTGCGGATAAGTGAAGACTAGCATTTGAAGAGCTCGTATGTGAAGGAGTTTCCCGTGTGTCCCTTTTCAAGAGACCATTTCCTTTTTTTTTTTTTTTTTTCATTTTAAAGTCAAAGAAAACTTCTTACATGAAGAGAAATTAGAATCTTTTCCCTTTTTACACTTCATATTAATGAGCCAATTGCAATGAGAAGACTCCGATTTAAATAGAACAATGTATGGCTTTAATGCATATTAATTTGAATTTGACTCTTACTCTATTTAGCATCAGATCATAAAGAAGGGGCTTATAAGATAACAACCATATTGATGTCATATCAATATTGCATTAAGCTCAAATGACCAAACAACATTAGTCAAGTCAAAATTGTTTGATTCGCATGTTATTTTCTTATTTTATGTGTCAATTTCCCCATTTTATAGGTTAATTTTGTCAAATAATTGAAATTGGACAAATTGATAGTGCACTTAGGGTAATGCCGTTGTCCTAGATACAACAACGAAGTCTATTTTACAATCGAATGTCATTTGGGTGACATCGAGAATTAATTTCCTCAAAATGCATGTTATTGCTTTGGAACTACATCGATTTGACTGTGTGACTTTAATTAAATAAATTGTTAGTGTATTTAGAGTATTGATGGTGCTCCTGACACAACGACAATGTCCATTTGTTAATTGGATGTCATTTGGACAATGTTGAGTGACATTTCCTCAAAATTTTTTCTTTGCATTGGGATGCATATTGACCTCCTCACACATTTTAATTTAAAAAATATATATATATATCATCCTTAGATATTTAGGATGTTCTGAATGCAATGGCAAAGTATATTTCATGATCGGACTTCATTTTGGTAACATTGAGGCCAATTTCCTCAATATGCACATTCTCACCTTGGGATGCATGCCTCCACCTTGGTCAATCCCAATTGACCAAATAAGATTTATATTTTGAATGCCAATGATATTTTGGATGCAACGATGAAGCCCGTTCTGTAATCAAACTTCATTTTGGTGATGTTGGGTGCCAAAATCATCGAATTACATGTCATCGCCTCAGGATTTGTGCCACCATTTAAGCCTATCCCAATTAATCAAATAATATGTATATTTTAAAAGTCGACGATGTTTTGGATGCAACAGTGAAGTCCATTCAATGATCGGATGTTATTTGGGCGACATCGAGAGCTAAAATCCTCGATTTTATATGTCATAACCTCGACATTCATGCCACCACCTTAGATGATCCTAATTGATTATATAAAATATATTTCTTTAGCATTTGTGATGCCATGGCATAATGGTAAAGTCCATTTCACAAACAGATATCATTTGGATAATATTGAGACCTCCATTCTTTGATATGCATGTCATCACTTTGAGATCCATATCGCCACCTGGATGATCTAAATTTAATAAATAAAACAGTTTTTTGATGTTAATGATATTCATGACACAAAAATGAGATTTGTTCATCAATCGTAAGTCATTTGGGTATCGATCTTCATCAATTTTAGCTGTCAGTCATCCCTTTTTATTGATCTCCTTCGATTTCATTATGAGGGGTCTCGACCTAGAAGAATTCATTATCCTGATCACAACGGTGTAGTCTATTTGGCAATTGGAGGTTGTTTGACTCTTCAATTGATGTGTCACACCAACAAATGCTTTGCATAAATCTCCAATGTTTTTCCTATTATGCGTGGCTTAGTATATAGGGGTCAACAGTATGGTTTTACATCAGTAGCCTAATGTGTTGCATCCTATTATAGTTTCAAGGCACTTCAAAAGTTAGGGCACTAACGTAATTGGAACTATTGATCCTCCTTCTTCGAAAGGTCATAATTTCATTTTAGTAACAATTGATTACTTCTCAAAGTGGGCAGAAGCAATTCCTCTATGCAATGTAACATCACACAATGTCATAAAGTTCTTTCATGATCATAATGTATGTTAATTTGGCATACTCTGTAGAATCATACCCAATAATGGGTCCACTTTTAAGTCTATATAGATCAATAATTTTGTAAAGCACCATAGTGTTGATTGTAGGGGTGTCAATTCGGGTCAACCCGTCGGGTTCGGGTCGAACCCGACCAGACCCGGATCTAAACGGGTCAACCCGAACCCGACCCATTTTTGCAAACGGGTCAGACATTTCAACCCGGACCCGACCTGGCCGGGTTGCCGGGTTGACCCGACACGACCCGCGACCCGGCAGTGGCGACTAGACGAGCTGGTTAGGCCGCGATTCACGAAGGTTCGGGCGCGACTCGCGAGCTAGTTCGACACCACCCGCGACGGGCAAGGGCACGCGGCATCGCGCTGGCCATAGGCGGGCACGCGGCATCGCGAGGGGCAGGCCGCTGGCGGCTGGCCGCAGGCGGGCACGCGGCATCGCGCCTCCCGCGGGGCAGGCTGGGCACGCCGCACGCGGCAGCGGCAACGGGGGGCGCAGGCGACGGGGCGAGGGCACGCGGCATCGCACGGGGAAGCGCGGGGCAATGCGGTCACGCGGGGCAGGTGGGCAGGTGGGCAGCGGGGCAGCGCCGGGCAGGCGGGCAGCGGGCAGCGGGCAGCGGTCAGGCGGGTGGAAACGGTGGGAAATTCAAAATTTTTTAAAATAAACGGGTTGCCGGGTTGACCCGTCAACCCGCTGGGTCAACCGAACCCGACCCGTTTTTTAAACGGGTCAAATATGCGAACCCGAACCCGACCCGTTTATCAAACGGGTCGGGTCCAACCCGGATTTTTCGGGTCGGGTCCGGGTCTGGTTTTCGGGTCGGGTCAAATATTGACACCCCTAATTGATTGGATATACTAGATAATTTATTACCCACGGCCTAAAGAGTTGGGCTGAGGCATTCAACAAAATTCTAGTGTAGATCATCAAAAGGACCCTTGATGAAAATAAATGTCACATGGATAAGAGGTTGGTGGAAGCCTTATGGGCCCAATGGACCACTTACAGGATCACAACCCAATCCACTCCATTTGCATTAGTGAATGGCTCCCGCTAGAAGTATAGATTCCCTCACTCAGAGTTGCGATCCAGAATCAAATCATAACAAAATGAAATTCATAACTCAAGCTAGAAGAGTTTGAAGGCCTTGAAGATCATCGTCTTCAAGCTTAGTAGAATCTAGAGTTCAATATAGCTTGAATGGTTAAGGCACATAATACGTTAGTGCGATCTAGAACTTTCTAAGTAGAAGACTTGGTCATGGTTCTTCAAAGAACTATCTTAGCTCACCAAAAGGTTTATTAGAAGATTAAACCAATATGGGAATGACTCTTCATCGTAGAGGTGTTATAAATTTGGACCCAAGTAGTGTAATTTTGATGATAACAAATATTATTATTTCTTGACTACTGTATTTCTTGCATATCTACTTTATTTGTCCAGCACAGTAACCTTTTCGATCCATAAGTTTGCTTGGAACATCAAATAGCTCAAGACAAGGTAGACTAGTATTGAGTTAGTCTATAATTTCTATTCGAATGTATTTTTAACCTTTTCTTGAGTCAAATGTACTTTAATGGATCCTGAAGCTAAGTAACCTTGCACACACACACTTAAGGGGAGAAATTTAGTGTGTTAGAGTTTTTTAATTTTAGATCATATCATACAGGATTTATAGTGGTTCGGTCAAATCTTGACCTATGTCCACTCCTTGGAGGCACCCTTCAAGTATTGCACTAAAATAAGTGTCTCTCCTTTAGCCCCCCATAGCTAGGCGAAGAAGCCCTTACAAAATCACTTCCACCTTCTCCGGTGCGGCGGAGTCGCCGGGTTCTTTAACACTAAAGTGAACTTCTTCTTTGGTGAACTTCCCTCGAGACAAGCCTTAAATCCGACGGTATTAAGATGCAAGCCTGCCGGAGCAACCGTGTGGAATCACCTCCACACTCCCTTGAGTCCCCCCACAGGATCTTCTCCCTCTCAGACTTCACCCGTTCCTCACTCCCTTTCAAGCTCTCTCTTCAAGTCCCCCCACAAGAACGATGCTACAATGACTGCCAAAGACACTTACGAAAGTGCCTTGACAAAGCTTAAATAGAAGCTCTCAAAACGAGCTCATTAATGCAAGTTGCCGACATTATCGTCTAGGACGATAGGAATATCGTCCTGTACAATTAGTACAATTTAAGCCCAATCAGCCGGGACGATTTGAGACGATCAGAAGAAGCTTGTTCATATCGTCCAAGATGATAATATATCGTCCTGGACGATCAGAACAAATCATGGAATATCGTCCTCAACATCGCCCTAAAAAATAGCTATCCGATGACCAATCGTCCAGTATATCGGCCAGGACGATCTAGCAATCGTCTAGGCCAATTTTATCGTGAAATCAAGTCATAATTGCTTTCCATAAATTTCAGAGAAATTTTGGAAAAATTGACCTGGATCGTCATGGACGATATTTTATAGTCCTGGACGATCCACCTGGACGATGTCCAAAAATAGGTTATTTCTAAATAGATTTGGCGGCAGATTCTTTCTGAATTGAGCCTATTGTCCTGGCCGATACAAAATCGTCCAGGACGATGTGTTTTGCATAATGAAGGCTGCTTTAATGAGGATGCCCTAATTAGGATTTCTGCTTTTGAACATATCGTCCAGGACAATGTTACCAAAAACAGTAAACTCTAGTGAATAGTCAGAAATCTTCCAAGTTACAAAGCATCAGGAGTTACACCAAATATAACAGACTTAAGAAAGGAAAAAGGGTACAAACTGACTCAGACCTAGTCTTCCCAATCTTGAGCTGATTCCAAATTGCAGTCCGATCGTGTGAACCTGAAATGTCAGTAGATAAGGCAGTCGTAGAAAAAAAGAATGTTTTCTATCATCAAAATCATATGCCATAGATCCGCAACAATCTCCTTCTTTTTGATGATGACAAACATTTCAATTTGAATTTATAAAAAAAAAAAACATTTTCTCCTAATCTCCCCCTTACTAGAATAACACTTTAAAAAATAGGGGAGATAAAATTTTTTTGTTGTTTTAAAATTTTGAAAAGAAAAAAAAATCATACAAATTCAACAGTATGTTCCCCCCTTTGACATTATAAAAAAGAGAGGAGCACAAACCAAAAATAAAATGAACAAAAGACAAAAATGTTCCCTGATCTAATGAAAAAACAAATATTCTTAAAATGAGAAAGTTACCTCTTGGTTTTAATAAAAAACTTAGTAGAATTGTATTGACAACGCATAGCCCAGAAAATGTTAGAAATTTAGAGTTTGATAATCCCAACTCAAGTTCTTTTAAAGGCTCAAAAACTTTTTAATCCAATATCCAAATCAAGGAATAAATGGGAAAAAGAAATATTAATTTTTCAAAACTCCTTTCATAAAACATATCTAATAGAAGATCAATGCACGAATTGCTGAATCAGGAATCAAGATTTTCAAGCACAAGTTTCGAACATATCAAGGATTTTCTTAGGCTTTTAGTAGTATAAGAAAAAATAAGCATATTTTTTGTGGGCTTATTTTATGCCCTTTATCACTTGAATGGCTCTTTGAGCATCTTTTGATTTTTAATACACTTTGTGTATTATTTTTTTTTCAATTTGGCGTCATTGCGCATCTTTTGATTTGGCATCATTGGCCACTTTTTTTTATTTTAAAAAAATATGCTTTCTTTCTTATATTTTTAAAACTAAAGTAAACCCAAATTATTGACAACACGAACAACTTGATTAAGAAAATTTTAAGGTGGATTCAGTAATCTTGCAAAAGATTCCTATGCGATAGAAAAATATAGGGAGATAATAAAAAAGTTTCAAAATCCAATTTAAAATATGATGAAGATTTTGAATCAAAAGTAAAATAACCTCTTTAAGAAGAGAGAAAGAGAAACAAAATCATGAGTTCCCTTTCTCTGACTGTTTTAGAGAATTCAATCACAACTTACCAAAGATTTCAAGAAGAATCAAGAAGTAGATTTTTTTTTAGAAAAGTGAATGTGTGTGTTGATCAGAGAAAAAATTTCACGAAAAAAAAACAAAACACAACAAAGAAGACTTTTTAACCATTATCTCTCTCTTGGTCCGATGCTTAAAAAATTAGGTCTGCCCATGAGATTTTTTGCTTTTCATTATTTCCCCAATTTAAATTTAGCTTTGCCTTACCCTTTTCTTTTGTAGGAAGAATTCTTAAATTAGGGCATTGATTTTTTATATGTCCAGGCTTCCTATAATGAAAGCAAATAACATTAAATTTGAATTTTCTTACCTTTTTAAGCTTTTTTCCACTTTTGCTTATGCTTTGATGAGCTTTGTTATTTGCTTGACAAGTCATCACCAACTAAGCTATATTCTTCTCTATCTTCCATTTTTAAAACAATCTTTTCACCTGCATCCAAAAGTCTTTGACCCAACCCTTGCTCGTAGGTAATGAGTGAGCCAATCAAATTATCAATAGAATATACATTCAAATCTTTAGATTCATAAATAGCAATAACTTTAGTATCAAATTTATCTACTAGACAACGAAGAATTTTATTAACTTTTTCAAAATTTGAAAAATCTTTTCCTAAGGTATGCAATGATGTTACAATTTGAATGAACCTAGTATACAAGTCTAAGATCGTCTCATAAGGTTTCATGGAAAATAGTTCAAAATCATGCATTAACATATTCAACTTGGATTGCTTCATTTCACTAGTGCCTTCGTATATGGTGTGTAGTTTACCCAAACTTCCTTACGAGTAGTGCACGTGGATACTAACATAAAATCTTCAGAATTTAAAGCACAGAAAAAGCAATTTAATGATTTTGCATTCAATTGAGTATTGAGTTGTTCTTCCCTATTCCATTGATTAAAAGGAATATCAATTTTAACTCCATTAATAATATGTGACGGTGATGAATAACCAGTTAAAATTATATGCCACATGCAAAAATCAATCGATTGCAAGAAAGTAGTCATGCAAATTTTCCAAAAATCAAAAAGTAATATTTTCATACAAAGGTGGTCTGGTGATTGAATAACCTTCCGTAATAGTATGATTTAAAAAATTAGCAATGGATCGAAATTCAAAAGCTTTTAAAAACTAATTTTATGAGTACGACTCTAATACCACTTGAAAGTTCGTTAGGGATGTTAAGCCCTTATGAACTGGCCCAAGGCTAACAAAGAGAGAGGTGAATTGAATAACTTAAAACCAAAGATAAAACTCAAACTAAAATCACCACAAAGAAAACCAAATGCAGAAATTAAATGCGGAAGCAAATAATAAGAAAGAACACACCGGATTTATATTGGTTCGGTCAAATCTTGACCTACGTCCACTCCATGGAGGCACCCTCCAAGTATTGCACTAAAACAAGTGTCTCTCCTTTAGCCCCCACAGCTAGGCGGAGAAGCCCTTACAAAATCACTTCCACCTTTCCCGGTGCGGTAGAGTCGCTGGGTCCTTTGACACCAAAGTGAACTTCTTCTTTGGTGAACTTCCCTCGAGACAAGCCTTGAATACGATGGTATTAAGATGCAAGCCTGCTGGAGCAACCGTGTGGAATCTCCTCCACACTTCCTTGAGTCCCACCTCACAGGATCTTCTCCCTCTCAGACTTCACCCGTTCCTCACTCCCTTTCAAGCTCTCTCTTCAAGTCCCCCCCACAAGAACAAAGCTACAATGACTGCCAAAGACACTTACGAAAGTGCCTTGATAAAGCTTAAATAGAAGCTCTCAAAATGAGCTCATTAATGCAAGTTGCCGACATTATCGTCCCGGACGATAGGAATATCATCTTGTATGATCAGTACAATTTAAGCCCAATCAGCCGGGACGATTTGAGACGATCAGAAAAAGTTTGTTTATATCGTTCAGGATGATAATATATCGTCGTGGACGATCAGAGCAAATCATGGAATATCATCCTCGACATCGCCCTAAAAAATAGCTATCCGATGACCAATCGTCCAGCATATCGGCCAGGACGATCTGGCGGTCGTCCATGCCAATTTGATCGTGAAATCAAGTCATAATTGCTTTCCCTAAATTTCAGAGAAATTTTGGAAAAATTGACTTTGATCATCCTGGATGATATTTTATAGTCCTGAACGATCCACCTGGACGGTGTCCAAAAATAGGTTATTTCTAAATAGATTTGGCTACAGATTCTTTCTGAATTGAGCTTATCATCCTGGTCGATACAAAATCATCCAAGACGATGTGTTTTGCATAATGATGGCTGCTTTAATGAGGATGCCCTAATTAGGGTTTCTTCTTTTGAACAGATTATCCAGGTGAAAGTTCGTTAGGGATGTTAAGCCCTATAGAATTGGCCCAAGCTAACCAAGAGGGGGGGGGGGGGGGGTTGAATTGGTATTTTAAAAATTCTTTTCACAAAGAAGTAAAAATTTCATAAACCAAAATCGCACCACAAGAAAAATAAGCAAGAAACTTTAAAGTGCGGAAGCAAGAAATAAAAACACAGAAATTTATAGTGGTTCGGTCAACTCGACCTACGTCCACTCCCCGGAGGCGCCCTCCGAGTATTACACTACAATCGTGACTCTCCTTTAACCCCCACAGCTAGGCGGAGAAGTCTTTACAAAGAACCTCCTTTTTGCCACCCCGGCAAGGTAGAGAACCTATCTCCTTTTGCTTCCTCCTAAAGCTGGCAGAGAATCACAATCTGATGCTGAATCCTTACCTCTACTGACCCTTCCACGGACAAGAAACTCTAGACAAAGAAGAAGCAGAGCGATCCTTGAAGCAACCCTTGTGAATCCTTTCACAAGCTCCCCCTCACAAGATCCTCTCTCTCTCCCTCTCTCTCTTTCTCTCCTCAAGGTCTTCTTAGGTCAAGGCAGTAGCAAAAGATTGCACAAAAATGTTGAACAAGAGCTCTTAAATAGAAGTGCTTCAAATGAGCTCATTAATTGCAAGTTGCCGACAATATCGTCCAGGCCGATATAGACATCATCCTGGCCGATCAGTAAAAATCTCAGAAGATCGGCCAGAGCATCGCCCTGAATACAAACTGGACGATTTAAAATTGGCTTGATTATCCAGGCCGATCTCACGATCGTCCCGGCCGATCAGTTCAAATCAGAGGAAAATAGTCCAGAGCATCGCCCTGAATTTGAGCTAGCCGATATTTATCGTCCAGAAGTAACTAAGGTTTTTGAATAGATCATCCTGGCCGATCCTGCAATCGTCCAGGACGATATGATCGTATAAATCATCCTTAATTACTCCCTTGATTTCCTGATCAATTAAGGCATAATTTGTGAATATCGTCCAGGCCGATTAATGAGCGTCCTGGCCGATTATTAAAAAATACAGAATACCTTAATTATCTATGGCGGCAACTTCTTTCTGTTTTGAGCTTATCGTCATGGCCGATACACGTATCATCCAGGATGATATGTTGATGACGGCTGCCTTAATTAAGAATCCTTGTTTAGATTTTCTGTTTTAAGCCCAATCATCCAGGATGATGTAAATATCGTCCTGGCCGATATGAGTAAAAATAGAAATTCTAAGTCTCTCAAGTGTGTGTGTAGGGTTACTTAGCATTAGTCTCTTTGAACATTACAAATAGACTCAAGAAGAAAAAAAAAACAAAGTACAGACTGACTCAACCCTAAACCTATGTAATCTTGAACTGGCTTCTATTGTTCGTCCGATCTTCGATTCCTGAAAAGTTAGAAGTAATAAGCAGTCCAAGAGAATCAATAATGTTTGTCAATTATCAAAACATAAGTCATAAAAATAGATTTGCAACACCAGGATGATATAAAATCATCCCGAATGATGTTACCAAAAACAGTAAACTCTAGGGAACAGTCAGAAATCTTCCAAGTTATAAAGCTTCAGGAGCTACACCAAATACAATAGACTCAAGAAAGAAAAAAGGGTACAAACTGACTCAGACCTAGTCTATCCAATCTTGAGCTGGTTCCAAATTGCAGTCCGATCGTGTGAACCTGAAATGTCAGTAGATAAGGAAGTTGTAGAGAAAAAAATGTTTTCTATCATCAAAATCATAAGCCATAGATCCGCAACATAGAATCTAATAGTGATAGAGCACGCCTTTTGAGACATAGTCCTAGTATAAATTTTAATGTCTATTAGGTGTAAGTCCTTTATCGACATGCTGTAAACTTTAGGTTAGCTGATGCCTTTATTGGAATTCAACTTTAATCTGTCTATTAAGTGCAAGTACTCTATCAACATCTTATAGATCCAAGGTTAGGTGATGCCTTACTTGGAATTCAACTTTATCTTTTATTTGTTGTAAGTCCTCTATTGGAATCCTATAGACCTGAGGTTAGGTGATGATTTCATTGGAATTCAACTTTAATATATCTATTAGGTGTAAGTCCTTTATTGGCTTCCTGTTGAACAAAGGTTAGGTGATTCCTTCCTTAAAATTCAACTTTAATCTATCAATTAGGAGTAAGTCCCCTGACAACATCATGTAGACATGAGGTTAGGTGATGCCTTCCTAAGAATTCAACTTTAATATGTCTATTAGGTGTAAGTCCTCCATTGGTATCCTGTAGACCAAAGGTTAGGTGATACCTTCCTTTGAATTCAACTTTGATCTATCTAATAGGTGTAAGCCCTCTATTGTCATCCTATAGACCCGAGGTTAGGTGATTCCTTCCTTAGAATTCAACTTTAATCTATCTATTAGGTGTAAGTCCTTTATTGACATCTTATAGACCCAAGGTTTGGTGGTAACTTCCTTAGAATTCAACTTTAAACTATCTATTAGGTGTACGTCATATATCGACATAGACCAGAGGTTAAGTGATGCCTTCCTTGGAATTCAACTTTAATCTGTCTAGTAGGTGTAAGTCCTCTATCGACATCTTGTAGACCCGAGGTTAGGTGATGCCTTCCTTTGAATTAAACTTTATTCTATCTATTAGGTGTAAGCCCTATTAATATCTTATAAAGCCTAGGTTAAGTGATGCCTTCCTTGGAATTTAACTTTAATTTGTCTATTAGATGTAAGTCCTTTATCAATATCCTATAGACCCAAGGTTAGGTAATGCCTTCCTTGGAATTCAACTTTAATATGTCTATTGGGTGTAAGTTCTCTATTGACATTCTGTAGACCCAAGGTTAGGAGATGACTTCCTTCGAATTCAACTTTAATTTGTCTATTAGGTGTAAGCCCTCTATTGGCATCCTGTAGACTCAAGGTTAGATGATGCATTCCTTAGAATTTAACTTTAATTTATCTATTAGGTGTAAGTCTTCTATCAGCTTCCTCTAGACCCAAGGTTAGGTGATACGTTCCTTGGAATTCAACTTTAATTTGTCTATTAGGTGTAAGTCCAATATCGACATCCTACAGACAAGAGGTTAGGTGATGCCATCCATGGATATCACCTTTAATATGTCTATTTAGTGTAAGTCCTCAATTTTTGATTAGTTATAATACTGTATGTCTGTGTTCGTATTGTATGATCAACTGAGGCTATTTTGAGTCATTCCAAATATTGTACTAGATGATCCTTTGATTTTGTACTAATCATATTGTATGAAGTGGTTTGTACCATATCATATCTAGAGACGAGTTTCATCATCCTAGCAATCATCCTGTATGAATAGAAGGACTTTACATATCATATTATACAAGTTTATATTGTATTGTATGATAATATTCAAAATTTTAGCCTATTCATAAACCTTAGTTCCAGGATGAAGGCTATTCTTTATGGATTATACTGTACGATATATGATCGTATTGTACAATCATAACGACTAATTGAAAAATTTTAGGGTTTCTTGGAGCCTATTTTAAATATCAAAAACTTCTATTTTTTGGTGTGTAACTGAGAGAGAGGAACATGATTAGAGAGGGATTCCTTGGGAGAGAGATATTGAAAAGATTTTAGGGGTTGTGAGAGGAAGGAGAAGGTGGGCTTAGTGAGGGAGAAGGAGTGTAAGGGAGATCACATGGTTGCTCCAAGCTTTCTATACTTTGCTCCTCCTGTGACCCGAGAAGATCTTATGGGAGTCTCTCTAAGGGGGAGGCTCTTCTACATCCGTGTCCTCTAAGGTACTCTGCCTTCTCTAGGAGGGAAAAAACAATCTGGTACGCTTCCATCGCCAGGAGGGTAACAAAGCACTTGGCACTCTGCAACGTCGGGTTGGTGAAAGTGATGTTTGTAAGGGCTTCTTCACCTTGTCTTGGGGGCAAAAGGAAAACTATTGTTTAGTGGTGAAATTCCAGGAGTGGAGGACTCCGGGGAGTAGACGTAGGTCAAGTGACCGAACAACTATAAAATCTATGGTGTGATTTTTCCTTTACTGCTTTTTATTTACGCTTGCATTTTATTTACATTAAAGTTGCTTGGTGAAAATTGTTGTAAAAATTTATTGTTGCAAATTGTATTTCAAGTACTTACTTCCACATAATTTAATTTTCTTGTTTAAATTTTAAAAACATAAAAAAATTATTTGAACTTCTGTTTAGAAATTTTTATTACAATAATTTTCTAATTCACCCCCCTCTTGGTGCATCACGTAATTTCAATTGGTATCAGAGCGGGGTTTCAAAAATAATATTTTAGAAAATGTTGAAAATCGATCATGTCTCATTTTGGTAATTATAATACCGAGGAGGGTTATTCAACATTCCGTCCACCTCTTTTTGATAATATTCTGTTTGATTTCTAGAAAATTAGAATGTATACTTATTTACAGTCTATAGACTATCGTATGTGGATATTGGTTAATGATGGTTACGTTGCACTGTTTAAACTTATGAATGGAGTGAAAATTGAAGTACCTTTTAATGAATGGAGCAACTAGGATAGGCATTTCGCTCAATTTAATACGAAGTTCTTAAACTGTTTCTTTTATGCATTAAAATCTGAGGACTACATAAAAGTATCTACCAGTACTACTGGTAAGGAAATTTGGGATAGACAGTGCATCACGTACAAAGGAACTAGTGAAGTTAAACTATATAGACTTAACATTCTATTGCATGATTATGAACTCTTCCGTATGAAACCTAGCGAAACAATTTCTGACATGTACACTAGGTTCACCCAAATCGTGACATTCATGCATGCATTAGGTAGAGAAATTTCAAATTCTAAAAAAGTTAACAAGATTCTTATATGCTTATATAGTTCTTATGATGCTAAAATTATTGTAATCACAAAATTGAAAGATCTTAACATTTATTCTATTGACAATTTTCTTGGGTCACTCATTGCATACGAGCAAGGAGTTAGTCAAAGGCAAAGTGATGCAGGTGAAAAGAAGAAGGAGCGAACGGTGGCATTGAAAGTAAACAACTCAGAAAGTGAAAGTTCTGCAGCGGAGGAAGAAGATGATATAGCCTTGATGACCCGATAATTCAAAAACTTTTTGAAAAGAAAACAAAGGCGTCATCAGAATAACTGGAATAAAGGTAAAAGTTCAAGAACTACTGAAGTTTCATCTGACACAATTTGCTTTGATAAGCTAAATATAAGAGGGAAAATATGAAGACACAAAAGACATTTTGGGCCGACTCTGCCTCAGAATCATTAGAAGAAGAAGTAGAGGAGGAGGTTATAAATTTGTGACTAATGGATAACAATAATCTTGATCAATCAGATCAATACGAGGTAGATCTACTACTTATTTTTGAGAAAAATCATGATTTGTATAGGAAACTGAAAAAAAATGCATGATAGTCTTAATATTGAATTTTGTACTTTACAAAACGAGCATGCTAACTTAGTTAAAAAAAAATTTAATTTAGATAGAGATCACATGTCCCTACTTGATGAGTATAATGCATTAAATAAGAATCATATTGAATTAGCAGAAGCACATGAATCCTTGAAAATAATGCATATAGAACTAGAAAAGGATTTTGATAAACTAGTCAAACTTTCTTTGGAGTTAGATAACAATGAACATCTATTGAAATGGGAAGTTTCAGGTTTGACATATCAAAATAATACATTTAAAGAAAAAAAATCAAAGAATTAGAAAAAGAGAAGTCATCACCCACATTAGCCCAATCTAGCAAACCCCCAACATTATATGCATCACACAACCTTAGGAAGAAGCATCACCACCCACATAGTGAAAATTCATTAAGGATGTTAAGACCTTAAGAACTGGCTCAAGGCTAATTAAGAGAGAGGTGAATAAAACTCAAACCAAATCAAAATTCACCACAAAGAAAACACAATGTGGAAATTAAATGCAAAAATCAAACAAAGAAAGATTACACCGGATTTATAGTGGTTTGGTCAAACCTTGACCTACGTCCACTCCTCGGAGGCACCCTCCGAGTATTGCACTAAACTAAGTCTCTCTCATTTAGCTCCCACAGCTAGGCAGAGAAGCCCTTAAAAAATCACTTCCACCTTCCCTAGTGCGGCGGAGTCTCCAGGTCCTTTGACACCAAAGAGATCTTCTTCTTCTGTGAACTTCCCTAAAGATAAACCTTGAATGTGATAGTACTAAGGGGCAAGCTTGCCGGAGCAACCGTATCGAATCCCACACCACACTCCCTTGATCCCCGCCTCATTGGATCTTCTCTGTCTCTCAAACTTCATCCTTTCCTCACTCCCTTTTAAGCTCTCTCTTTAAGTTTCCCCCAAAAGAATAAAGCTATAATGGCTAGCAAAGACACTTACAAAAATGCCTTATCAAAAGCTTAAATAGAAAATCTCAAAATGAGCTCATTAATGCAACTTGCCGACTTTATCGTCCAGGCCATTATGAATATCGTCTTGGCTAATCAGTACAAAATAAGCTCAATCAGCTGAGACGATTTGGGACGATCAGAAGAAAATTGGTTACATTGTCTAGGCTGATACAATATTATCCTGGCCGATTAGTTCAAATCCATAGACAATCATCCTGATCATCGCCTAGAATAGAGTCTGGTCGATTTTAATCGTCCAGGACATCATCCCGGCCGATCCTACAATCGGCCCGGCCGATGTGATCGTATAAATTAGCCTTAATTCATTTTCATAATTATCAGATTAATTTAGGCATAATTGTGCTGCATCGTACAGGCCGATGTACATATCTTCCAGGACGATGTCTTAAAATAAATAATACCTAAATTGATCATGGTAGCTAATTCTTTCTAATTTGAGCCTATCGTCCTAGCCGATACAAGGATCGTCCAAGCCGATCGGCTTAATGACGGCTGCCTTAATGAGGATGATACCCTAATTAGGGTTTCTATTTTTGAACTGATCGTCCTGGACGATGTTACCAAAAGTAGTAAACTCTAGGGAACAGACATAAAATCTTCCAAGGTATGTGTGTGTAAAGTTACATAGCGTCAGGAGCCACACCAATTACAATAGACTCAAGAAAAGAAAAAGGGTACAAGCTGACTCAGACCTAGTTTACCCAATCTTGTGTTGGTTCCTAATTGCAGTCTGATCTTGTAGACCTGAAATGTCAGTAGATAAGCTAGTTGTAGAGAAATAAAAATGTTTGCTATCATCAAAATCATAATCCATGAAAACAGACCCACAACAATCTCCCCCTTTTTGATGATGGCAAATATTACTGGTTGATTTGCAAAAACATTTTCTCCTAATGTCCCCCTTACTAAATTAAAATTTTTAAAAATATGGGAAATAAAAAATATTTTTGTTTTTTTTATTTTTGAAAGAATAAAAAGATATAAATACAATAATATGTTATCCCTTTTTGACATTATCAAAAAGAGAAGGGGCATAAACAATCAAGATAATAAAAAAATGATTAAAAGACAAAAAACGATCACTGACCAAGTGAAGACAAAATCATATATTCTTAAAATGAGAAAATTACCTCTTGATTTTATTCAAAAACTTAGTAAAGAATGGATTGATAATGCATAATTCAGAAAAAGTTAGAAATTCAAAAATTGTTAATCCAAGCTCAAGTTTTTTTAAAGGCTCAAAAACTTTTTAATCCAATATCTAAATTAAGGAACAAATTAGAAGAAGAAATACTAAATTTTTAAAACTCCTTATATAAAACATATCTAATAGAAAATTAATGCAAAAATTGGTGAATCAAGAATCACGATTTTCAAGATCAAGTATCAAAAATATCAAGGGTTTTCTTAAGCTTTGAGTAAAATAGAAAAAGTAAGCATACTCATTGTGGGCTCATTTTATGACTCTTATCAATTTTTTTCGCAGTTTGTGTATCTTTTACTTTTTGATGCACTTTGTGTATCTTTCTCAATTTGGCGTCATTGCGCATCTTTTGATTTGACATCATTGGCCATTTTTTTTGATTTGGCGTCATTGGCCATTTTTTTTAATTAAAAATGCTACATTTCTGAAATTTTTTAAAAACAAAAGTAAACTCATTCTATTAATAAAGCAAACTACTTGATTAAGAAAATTATGAGATAGATTCAACAACTTGCAAAGGATCTCTATACGCTAAATAAAATGTAGGGAGATGAAAAAGATCAGTTTCAAAATCTAATTTATAAGATGATGAAGATTTGTATCAAAAGTAAAATAACCTTTTAAGAAAAGAGATAGAGAGACAAAATCATGAGTTTACTTCCTTTGACTGTTTTTAGAGAAGTCAACCACAACTTGCATAAGAATTCAAGAAAAATAGGAGGTAAGGTTTTTCATTTTAAAAAAGTGAACGTGTGTGTTGATTAGAGAGAACTTCACAAAACTAAGTATAAAAGATAATTTAAAATTTCAAAACAAAAAAAACCAACAAAAATGAAGAAAAATAAATAAAAAAATACAAAAAATAATAAAAAACAAAATACAACAAATAAACACACAAACAAATTTAAACAGTATCTTGCTTTTGGTATGATGATTCAGAAGCTAGGTCTGCCCAAGAGATTTTTTTTCTTTACATTACTTGCCCTTTCTAAAATTTGCTTAGCTTTAGCCTTTTCTCTTTCAAGACGAGTTCTCAAATTAGGGCACTAATTTTTCATATGTCAAGGCTTCCTGCATCTAAAGCAAATAACATCAGAAGTAATCTTACCATTCTTACTATTTTTACCTTTATTCCATTTTTGTTGAGGCTTATGCTTTGGTGAGCTTTTTAATTTGCTTGACAAGCTATTACATTCGTCACCAACTAATCCACTTTTCTCCATGTCTTCAGTATTTAGTACTATCATTTCACTTACATCCAAAAGTCTTTGACCCAAACTTTGCTCGTAAGTAATGAGTGAGCCAATCAAATTATCAATAGAATACTCATTCAAATTTTTTGATTCACAAATAGCAACAACTTTAGCATCAAACTTATCAAGTAGACAACGAAGAATTTTATTGACTTTTTCAAAATTTGAAAACTCATTTCCTAAAGCATATAATGATGTAACAATTTGAATAAATCTAGTATACATGTCTAAGATCGTCTCATAAGATTTCAAGCAAAAAAGTTTATAATCATGCATTAAAAAATTCAACTTGGATTACTTGATTTCACTAGTGCCTTCATATATGGTGTGTAATTTATCCTAAATTTTCTTACTAGTAGTGCACGTGAAAACTAACATAAACTCATAAGAATTTAAAGCACAAAACAAATAGTTTAATGATTTTGCATTCAATTGAGCATTGATTTGTTCTTCCCTATTCCATTGATTAAAAGAAATATCAGTTTTAATTTCATTTAAAATATGAGACGATACAGAATAACCAGTTAAAATCATATGCCACATACGAAAATTAATTGATTGCAAAACGTAGACATGTGAATTTTTCAAAATTCAAATGTAATATTTTCAAATAAAGGTGGCCTGGTGATTGAATAACCTTCCGCAATATTACGATTACCAAAATTAGCCATTGATCAAAATTTAAAAGCTTTCAAAAAATTCTTTTTATGAATCCCGCTCTGATACCACTTGAAAGTTCGTTATGGATGTTAAGCCCTTAAGAACTGGCCCAAGGCTAATTAAGAGAGAGGTGAATAAAACCCAAACCAAACCGAAATTTACCACAAAGAAAACACAATATGGAAATTAAATGCGAAAATCAAAGAAGATCATATCGGATTTATAGTGGTTCGGTCAAACCTTGACCTACGTCCACTCCTCAGAGGCACCATCCAAGTATTGCACTAAACTAAGTGTCTCTCCTTTAGCTCCCACAGCTAGGTGGAGAAGCCCTTACAAAATCACTTCCACCTTTCTCGGTACGGTGGAGTCGCCAGATCCTTTGACACCAAAGAGATCTTCTTCTTCTGTGAACTTCCCTCAAGATAAGCCTTGAATCTAACGGAACTAAGGTGCAAGCTTACTAGAGCAACCGTGTGGAATCCCCCTCCACACTCCGTTGAGTCCCCCCTCACATGATCTTCTCCCTCTCTCAAACTTCACCCTTTCCTCACTCCCTTTCAAGCTCCCTCTTCAAGTTTTCACCAAAAGAATGAAGCTACAATGGATGTCAAAGACACTTACAAAAGTGCCTTGTCAAAAGCTTAAATAGAAGATCTCAAAAAGAGCTCATTAATGCAACTTGTCGACTTTATTGTCTAGGCTGATATGAATATCATCCTGGCTGATCAGTACAAAATAAGCTCAATCACCCGGGATGATTTGGGACGATCAGAAGAAAATTGGTTACATCGTCCAGGCTGATACAATATCGTCTTGGCCGATTAGTTCAAATCCGAGGACAATCATCCTGATCATCGCCTGAAATAGAGTCTAGCCGATGTTAATCGCCCAAGACATCGTCCCGGCCGATCCTGCAATCATACCGCCCGATGTGATCGTATCAATCAGCCTTAATTGCTTTCCATAATTACCAGATTAATTTAGACATAATTATACTGCATCGTCTAGGCCGATGTCCTAAAATAAAGAATTCCTAAATTGATCATGGCGACAAATTCTTTTTATTTTGAGCCTATCATCCTAGCCGATACAAGGATCGTCCAAGCCGATCGGCTTAATGACGGCTACCTTAATAAGGATGATACCCTAATTAGGGTTTCTATTTTTGAACAGATCGTCCAGGCTGATATAAATATCATCCCGGTCGATGTTACCAAAAGCAATAAACTCTAAGGAATAGACAAAAAATCTTCCAAGGTATGTGTGTGCAAAGTTATATAGCGTCAGGAGCCACACCAATTATAATAGACTCAAGAAAGGAAAAAGGGTATAAGCTGGCTCAAACCTAGTATACCCAATCTTGAGCTGGTTCCAAATTGCAGTATGATCTTTTGGACCTGAAATATTAGTAGATAAGGCAGTCATAGAAAAATAAGAGTATTTTCTATCATCAAAATCATAATCCAAGAAAACAGATCTGCAACACATAGGTTAGTTAACCCATTTCCTAGTATTAGGTGTTTCTCTTGTGGAATGCTAGGTCACATAGCCCCCACTTGCATGATTCACCGTAGGACATATTTAGTATGGAGGCCTAAATTGTATCCATCATAATACAGCATGCATACATCTTATTCATGCAAGCATAAGGAGCAACCCAAACTCACTTCGATTCCAAAATCTAACCCTTGAATGACATTATAGGGATGCTCTCACAAAAGACCTAGTGAGAGCATGTGGTACATGGACAGTGGCTGCTCGTGACACATGATTGAAGATATAAAAAAGTTCATTTTACTGGAGACCAGGACTAGAGGCAAAGTAACATTGGGAGGCAACACTACCAGGAAACTGGTAGGCTCAGGTATTGTTGGAAATGCTAAGAATTTATTAATTGAGAATGTTTTATTAGTTAATGGTTTAAAGCATAACTTACTAAGCATTAGTAAGTTGTGTGATAAAGGTTTTGACATAAAATTTATTTCTGACAAATGCCTGATTAGTTTAAATGACAAACTTATTTTAGAAGGAAAATGAATGAATAATATTTACATGTTAGATCTTGATTGCATTGATAGTTCAAATTCATTTTGCTTAAAAATAATATTAGATGACTCATGGCTATGGCATAGGAGACTATGCCATGCTAGTATGAAAATACATAGAAACATCACTTAAAAAAACCTAGTTAGAGGCATACCTAAGTTAGACTTTACTAAGGACCATTAAAATCATCCTTTCATTCAATCAAAGATGTGAACACATCTAGGCCACTAGAAATCCTTCACATGGACTTATTTTGACCCGTTAGCATAGCTAGCCTAGGTGGAAAACATTATGGATTGGTGATTGTAGACGACTTCACTAGATTCACTTGGATAAGATTCCTAGCACATAAGAATGAGTCGTTTGAAAAATTTAAGATATTCTCCCCTTGGGTTCAATGAAAATTAAGATGTAAAATCTCAACAATGTATAGTGATCATGGTGGAGAGTTTCGAAATGAAAGATTTGAATCATTCTATCAAGAGATATGAATAGAGCATAATTTCTCATCCCTTAAAACTCCTCATCAAAATGGAATATCAAAAAGGAAGAATAGAACTGCGAGTTTGAGATTTTTTCATTGCTTATTATTTTATTTGTTATTTTCCTTGAGCACTAACATTTCAGGAAGATCACAAGTGACTCAGGAAGAAAGGAAGACTCAAGACCGGGTAGATTAGGAGTACGAGTCAAAAATTGTACTTTTCCATTTATTGTATTTTTTACTTTATTGAGTCTGGCCACAAAATGCGAAAGAGTAAGAGCAACCATGCACACACACAGGGGGAGAATTTTTTTTTAACTGAAAATATAAGTAAAATTCTTCTCTGGAGATCGTACTGTACGATGTTATTTCGTACCGTACGATCCAGGCTATGTGGGCATATCTGTGAATAGATCGTACTGTACGAAGTCCTTCGTACTGTACGATATGTTCAGATCCAAAAACCCTAGCCGTGACTTAATTTGAGGAAGGGATTTTTGCGCCGTTCGTACTGTACGAACTTGTTCGTACTGTACGATCTGTATTAAATACTTACTTAAATTAACACATGATTAGTGCACGTAATCAAGGCCTAATTGAGATTTGCACATCGTACTGTACGAATATTTTCGTACTGTACGATTGGTTTTAAATACTTACTTAAATTAACCCGTGATTAGTGCACGTAATCAAGGCCTAATTGAAATTTGAACATCGTACTGTACGAACTGGATCGTACCATACGATGAACAGAGACGAAGTATGATCGTCCGGATATCGTCCGGTACGATCTCTTGGTTTCTGTCACATCGTACTGTACGATGTCAATCGTACCATACGATGAACAGAGACGACATCCGATCGTCCAGACCATCGTCCTGTACGAATAGTATGTTGTTGAATCGTACCGTACGATATTGTATCGTACAGTACGAATTGTTTTTGTACTGTTCGTACACCTTCGTACCAGGACGACGGCTGTTTATGAAGATCGTACTGTACGATGATGAATCGTACTGTACGAACAGTAACGGCTAATTTTGAATTCAGAGGTTTTTGGAGCCTTTTTTAATATGCCAATCAAGTTCTTTTTGGGTAAGATTGTTAGAGAGGGTGAACGTGATTAGAGAGGGATTCCAAGGGAGAAAACTCAAGAGAAATTCTTGAGGGTTGAGAGGAAGGAGGAGGTGAGCGTTGTGAAGGAGAAGAGGTGTGAGGGAGATCACACGGTTGCTCCAAGCTCGCTGCATCTTGCTCCTCCTGTGGCCGAGAAGGATTTGAGGGAGGATCTCCAAGGGAAAGGCTCGTCTGCATCCGTTACCTCGAGGTTCTCTGCCTTCTCCAGGAGGGAGAAAAACGAGAAGGTTCTCTGCCGTCGCCAGGAGGGCGAAAACAGAGTTTGGTCTTCCGCCACGCCGGGTTGGTGAAAGGGAGGTTTGTACAGGCTTCTCCGCCTTGCCAAGGGGGGCAAAAGGAGAACTATTTTTATAGTGAAAATCCCGGAGTGGAGGACTCCGGGGAGTGGACGTAGGTCATATTTTGACCGAACCACTATAAAAATCTTGGTGTGTTCGTTCTTTATCATTGTTTACTTTTTGCTTGCACTTTAATTTTTCATATCTATTGCACGTGGTTGGTTTTTTGATAAAGCAAAATTGCATTGATCTTTATTTTAATATTTCAAAAACAACAAAAAAATTAGAACTCTTGTTTAGGGTTAATTTTTTATTAAGAGAAAATTTTTTACAATTCACCCCCCCTCTTGTCGTTTAGTAATTTCAATTGGTATCAGAGCTTGTTTTTCAAAAATAGTGTTTTAGAAAACCTTGAAAAAACGATCATGTCGAATTTTGGTAATCGTAACACTGCGGAGGGTTATTCAATAACTCGTCCACCACTTTTTGATAACATACCGTTTGATTTTTGGAAAATTAGAATGTCTACATTTTTGCAATCTATAGATTACCGCATGTGGATGTTAGTTAATGATGGGTATGTTGCACCGTTTAAAACTGTTAATGGTTTGAAAACTCCTGTACCGTTTAATGAATGGAGCAATGAGGATAGGGAATTAGCCCAACTGAATGCTAAGTGCTTAAACTGTTTCTTTTGTGCATTGAAATCTGAGGATTATATGAGAGTATCTACTTGTGCTTCTGGTAAGGAGATTTGGGATAGACTGTGCATTACATACGAAGGAACAAACGAAGTAAAACAGTCTAGGCTTAACATTTTACTGCATGATTATGAATTATTCCGTATGAAACCTAGCGAAACAATTTCTGACATGTACACTAGGTTCACCCAAATTGTGACATCCTTGCATGCTTTAGGTAGAGAAATTTCAAATTCTGAGAAAGTAAATAAAATTCTTAGATGTCTGCCTAGTTCCTATGATGCTAAGATAACTGCTATCACTGAGTCAAAAGATCTTAATGTTTATTCTATTGATAACCTCCTCGGGTCACTCATTGCATACGAGCAAGGAGTGAGCCAAAGGCAAAGTGATGCAGGTGAAAAGAAAAAGGAGCGGACGGTGGCATTAAAAGCTAGCAACTCAGAAAGTGAAAGCTCTGCAGGGGAGGAAGACGATGAAATAGCATTGATGACCCGACAGTTTCAAAAATTTTCTGAAGAGAAAACAGAAGCGTCATCAGAACAGCTGGAATAAAGGTAAAAGCTCAAGGACCAATAAAGTTTCATCTGATACAATTTGCTTTGAGTGCAGGAAGCCAGGTCATCTTCGAGCAGATTGTCCTAATCTTAAGAGCCAACCAACAAAGGAGAAAGGAGATGACAAAGGTAAATACAAGAGAGGAAAGACCAAGACACAGAAAGCTTTTTGGGCCGACTCTGCCTCAGAATCATCAGAAGAAGAAGAAGCAGAGGAGGAGGTAACAAACTTGTGTCTTATGGCTAATGATAACCTTGATCAATTGGATCAGGATGAGGTATGTCAACTTTCTTATGATGAATTATTGCTTATTTCTGAGAATATTCATGACTCTTATAGAAAACTGAAGAAAATGCATGCTAAACTTAATATTGAATTTAGTTCCTTACAAATTGAGCATGCTAACTTAGTTAAAGAAAATTCTGATTTAGATAAAGATCACATGTTACTTCTTGATGAGTATGATGCATTAAATAAGAAGCATATTGATCTAATTGAAGCGCATGAATCCTTGAAAACATCACATATTGAACTAGATGTAGAGTATGAAAAACTAACTGCACTTATATTAGAAGTAGAGCATTGTGAGCACTTGCTATTGATAAAAGTTGATGGATTGACAGCTCGAAGTAAAACTTATAGTGAAAAGATAAAAGAACTAGAAAATGAAATTGCATCACTCACAGTAGGCCATCCTAGAAAACCCCCAACACAGCATGCATCACAGAATCTTAGGAAGAGGCACCACCACACTCATAGATTAGTAAACCCATTTCCTGGTGTTAGGTGCTTCTCTTGTGGCATGTTAGGTCACATAGCCCGCACATGCACAATTCACCGTAGGACACACTTAGTATGGAGACCTAAATTGCATCCATCACAGCATAACATGCATACATCTCATTCATGCAAGCATAAGGTGGAACCCAAACTCACTTGGGTTCCCAAATCTAATCTGTGAATGAAATTGTAGGAATGCTCTCACAAAAGACCTAGTGAGAGCATGTGGTACCTGGATAGTGGCTGCTCGCGACACATGACTGGAGACATGAAGAAGTTCATCCTATTGGAGACCAAAACTGGAGGCAAAGTAACATTGGGAGACAACACTACCAGGAAGGTGATAGGCTCAGGTATCGTTGGTAATGCTAAGAACTTTATAATTGAAAATGTTTTACTAGTTGATGGTTTGAAACATAATTTACTTAGCATTAGTCAACTGTGTGACAAAGGTTTTGATGTTAAATTTTTTACTGATAAATGCCTGATTAGTTTATTTGGTGAAACAATTTTAGAAGGAAAACGAATGAACAATGTTTACATGTTAGACCTTGATCGTGTAGATAACTCAAAATCATTTTGCTTGAAAACAATAGTTGATGATTCGTGGCTATGGCATAGGAGACTGTGCCATGCTAGTATGAAAACTCTTAGAAACATCACTCAGAAAAACCTAGTTAGAGGTGTACCTAAATTAGAATTCACCAAGAATCACTTATGTGATGCTTGCCAACAAGGAAAACAAGTCAAATCATCCTTTCACTCAATTAGAGACGTGATCACCTCTAGGCCACTAGAAATTCTACACACATGGACTTATTTGGACCCGTTAGTACAGCCAGTCTAGGTGGAAAGAATTATGGATTTGTGATTGTAGATGACTTCACTAGATTTACTTGGGTAAGATTCTTAGCACACAAGAATGAGTCTTTTGAGGAATTTAAAATTTTCTCCACATGGATACAACGAAAATTAGGTTGTGAGATATCAACAATCCATAGCGATCATGGTGGAGAGTTCCAAAATGAAAGATTTGAGTCATTCTGCCAAGAGATAGGAATAGAGCACAATTTCTCAGCTCCTAGAACACCCCAACAGAATGGCATAGCAGAAAGGAAAAATAGAACCTTGGTAGAAGCTGCTAGGGCAATGTTAGCGGAGTATACCCTTCCTAGATACTTTTGGGCAGAAGCAGTCAACACAGCCTGTTATGTTTTGAACAGAGTAAACATTAGATCGAAGCTGAATAAAACTCCGTATGAACTCCTTAAAGGTAGGACACCAAACCTTTCACATTTACATGTCTTTGGGTGTAAGTGCTTCATCTTAAATAATGGTAAACATCCCTTAGGAAAGTTCGATCCCAAATCTGATGAGGGTGTCTTCTTAGGCTATTCTTCTGTAGGTAAGGCCTATAGAATTTTCAACAAGAGAACCCTGGTAGTAGAAGAATCCACCCATGTGGTATTTGATGAATCTGATATGCCCTCAGAAACTAAAATTGAAGATGATGAAATAGAGGCAATTCAAGGAGTAGAGACTATGACCTTAGAAGAGAGGGTCGAATCTCAGGAAAACTTGCCTAGAGAATGGAGATATTCTTCTAGTCATCCTAAAGAGTTAATTTTAGGTGACCCTTCAGAAGGTGTAAGAACTAGGCATGGACTTAGGAAGGAGGTTAGTCACTCAGCTTTCATCTCTATGATAGAACCTACAAGTATAGATCAAGCCTTAGGAGATGAATTTTGGATTCTAGCAATGCAAGAAGAGCTGAACCAATTCACCAGGAATGATGTTTGGGAGTTAGTTAAGAGACCTAAAGAGCAGAGTGTTGTTGGAACAAAATGGGTCTTCAAGAATAAGGTGAATGATTCAGGAACAATAATAAGGAATAAAGCAAGGCTAGTAGCTAAGGGGTACAACCAGATTGAGGGAATAGACTTTGAAGAAACCTTTGCCCCGGTTGCTAGACTAGAAGCCATAAGAGTGCTCTTAGCTTTTGCTTGCTTCAAGAACTTTAAGTTATATCAAATGGATGTAAAGAGTGCATTTTTGAACGGGGTAATTAAGGAAGATGTCTACGTTGAGCAACCCCCCGGATTTGAAAGCTCACAATTTCCAAACCATGTATACAAATTAAAAAAGGCACTATATGGATTAAAGCAAGCACCTAGAGCATGGTATGAAAGACTTAGCTCATTTCTTTTGAATAGAGGTTTTCAAAAGGGTAGTGTAGATACTACTCTCTTTTTACAAAAAGTTAAAGAAGAAATTCTCATTGTTCAAATATATGTAGATGACATCTTGTTTGGATCCTCGGATAAAAATTTATGCGATGAATTTTCAAAAACAATGAGTAATGAGTTTGAAATGAGCATGATGGGAGAGCTTAACTACTTTCTTGGCTTTAGTGTGAAACAAATGGAAAATGGAACCTTTCTTAGCCAATCAAAGTACATTAAGGATATTTTAAAGAAATATGAAATGGATAGTGCAAAACCCATGAACACCCCAATGAGTTCGACAATCCAATTAGATAAGGATCCTAGTGGAAAATCAGTAGATCAGAAAAAATATAGAGGAATGATTGGATCACTTCTTTACTTGACTGCCAGTAGACCGGACATCATGTTTAGTGTATGCCTTTGTGCCCGTTTCCAAGCCGATCCTAAAGAGTCTCACCTAACTGCTGTTAAAAGAATTCTTAGATATCTACTAGGCACACCAAACTTAGGAATTTGGTATCCCAGGCACAGCACTTCCTTTGAAATCCTTGGGTACTCAGATTCTGACTTTGCAGGATGTAGGATAGATAGAAAGAGCACCTCTGGTACCTGTCAATTCATCGGACAATCATTAGTTTCTTGGTCCAGTAGGAAGCAAAACTCAGTAGCACTTTCCACAGCCGAGGCAGAATATATTGCAGTAGGAAGTTGTGTTGCACAGGTACTATGGTTAAAACAACAAATTCTTGATCTTGGACTACCTGTTGGAACCATCTCAATCATGTGTGACAACACAAGTGCAATTTGTATCTCTAAGAACCCAATTCAGCACTCCCGAACAAAACACATAGACATTAGACATCATTTCATTAGAGATCACGTCGCTAAGGGAGATATAGAATTACATCACGTCGCTACAGAAGATCAATTGGCAGACATATTCACAAAACCATTAGCGTTTGACACCTTTAGTACCTTGAGGACTAGATTAGGTGTCATAGATATAAATGCAAAAAAAAAAAAAAAAAAAAAAAAAAAAAAAAAAAAAAAAAAAAAAAAAAAAAAAATCTTTAGGGCTGCTCCTGATCACACACACTCACCACACCAAAATTCACACTGCTGTTCATCGTACTGTACGATCTATATCGTACTGTACGACTTATCACAAATCTAGTGGACAGGCAGAATTCAGCTCTGATGATCGTACTATACGATACCCATCGTACTGTACGATTATCGTCCAATATTATTGCCTACCGTACTGTACGATACAACCACTTCGTACAATACGATCCACGTCAGCAACGGATTGGGACGAATTAAAGCCGTTTGGTACGACATTATTGCGTATCGTACTGTACGATCCACGTATTCGTACT
Organism: Dendrobium officinale; assembly: GCA_019514585.1. Lineage (NCBI taxonomy): Eukaryota > Viridiplantae > Streptophyta > Magnoliopsida > Asparagales > Orchidaceae > Dendrobium > Dendrobium officinale. The sequence goes on from JACXSL010000983.1 coordinate 87,966, forward strand.
GTACGATCCACATCAGCACAACGGACAAGTTCGAGTTAATGCGTTCTGGTACGATATTTATTCTGTATCGTACTGTACGATCCACGTATTCGTACAGTACGAAACTTTTGGTCAAAAGTCGTACTGAGAACCTCGGGACGATCGATATTCGTCTGATCGTACTGTACGATATTTATCGTACTGTACGATTTGACCTCTTTTTCCCGAAACGACCGGTCAGGATATTAATTGTATTTCGTACTGTACGATCTCCTGTTCGTACTGTACGATCTCCGGAAAATTCTATATAAACCCTTGCATAGGCTGTTAAATTCATTCACCTATCTTCCCTCTCAGCCTTCCATTAGTTTTCGTGCCTTCCTACAATGTCTAAGCGAGGTCGGATGACTGCCGGAAGCTCATCCTCATCCAGTCGTCAACCCGATCGCTTTCTGAATAGCGAAAATGAGGAAGCCTACTACCGCTACAAGGCTTGCAAAATCTCGCCCTCGAAAATGCTAAATCAAGCCGCTCTAAATTTCGAGGTAATGGGCCTCTTTGCCTCCACTACCTTTCAATTCCTACTTACCCTTGCGTTCCCTTACAACTCTGAACTCCTATTTGAATTCCTCGCAAATCTCACCTACACAGTAGATAACACCACTTTTCACTCCCTTGTTTGTGGCCGCCCTGTGGAAATAACTAGAGCTGATATCGCCCAACATATTGGGCTGTCCACTGAAGGACCTATGGTTCGCTCGTTTCTAACTGATGATTTTGATTGGAGCGATGTCAATAGAGTCCTTAGGAACACTGTTTTTCATCAACACCAGCCCCTAGTCCAATCCTTAAACCGCAATGCCCGTATCATTCAACATGTCCTTCGCACCTCTATCATACCCAAAGGTGGCGACCGCATCAATCTGACTCCTACCCTGTCAGTCGCTACCTACCTCATTATGTCCAATATTAAGTTTGATGAGGTCGATTTAATCAGCAACTATATTAGGCACATGACTTTTGTTCGTCTTCCCACCACTCGACGGAAACAAAATCTGGCTCTTGGTCACCTCATAGGATATATCCTCTACCATAAATATCAATTAACCTATCCTGCTGAACCCGATATGCTTCCTATTTTCTATACGGATGCTTCCTTCCGTATCCTCTTTCATCGGGGACATGAGCCTGAAGAACCCGTCTTTGACGAAGAAGAAGGAGAAAGATGTACCAGCCGCAGCTCCAGCTCGACCCCGACGCCATGCTGCACCCCGAGCACCTGCACCAGCACCAGCTCCTCCACTCCCAAATGATGATCTAGTCGCCCGCTTCGACCAGCTGCAGACTCGCCTCGACATGCACATTCAGGAACAACATCAGCAACACGAGGCTGATATGCGATGGTTTGGCGAGCGTTTTACAGCAATTGATCACCGCTTCGACGCTTTATTTCAATACTTTCAGCCAAATCCACCTCCACCTCCACCTGATCAGGACCCGTCTGACTAGATTGTCTATGTATGCATTGTAGTCTTTTCTATTTTTTCTGCTTTTGAGCTTTTAGTGGCTCCTCCTTTTTGTGCTGTCAAAAGGGGGGAGAAGTTTGTTGTAATGCCTTTTTATCTAAATACAGTTTCTTTTGTGTTGTTTCCTACCTGCTTGTAGTTCTTTTTTTTCTTCTTCCCTTCTTGTTTCTTTTTTAAAAAAAAAATAAAAATAAAAAAAATAAAAAAAAAAAAAAAAAAAAAAAAAAAAAAAAAAAACAAAAAAAAATATTTATCTTTCTTACTTACAACAAATTATTTGACATCATCAAAAAGGGGGAGATTGTTGCAACCCATGACCCCGAGTTTGAGATTTTGATGATGCCAAATAATGAGTGACTTGGAACTGCTTTTCATTGCTTATTATTTTATTTGTTATTTTCCTTGAGCACTAACATTTCAGGAAGATCACAAGTGACTCAGGAAGAAAGGAAGACTCAAGACCGGGTAGATTAGGAGTACGAGTCAAAAATTGTACTTTTCCATTTATTGTATTTTTTACTTTATTGAGTCTGGCCACAAAATGCGAAAGAGTAAGAGCAACCATGCACACACACAGGGGGAGATTTTTTTTTTAACTGAAAATATAAGTAAAATTCTTCTCTGGAGATCGTACTGTACGATGTTATTTCGTACCGTACGATCCAGGCTATGTGGGCATATCTGTGAATAGATCGTACTGTACGAAGTCCTTCGTACTGTACGATATGTTCAGATCCAAAAACCCTAGCCGTGACTTAATTTGAGGAAGGGATTTTTGCGCCGTTCGTACTGTACGAACTTGTTCGTACTGTACGATCTGTATTAAATACTTACTTAAATTAACACATGATTAGTGCACGTAATCAAGGCCTAATTGAGATTTGCACATCGTACTGTACGAATATTTTCGTACTGTACGATTGGTTTTAAATACTTACTTAAATTAACCCGTGATTAGTGCACGTAATCAAGGCCTAATTGAAATTTGAACATCGTACTGTACGAACTGGATCGTACCATACGATGAACAGAGACGAAGTATGATCGTCCCGGATATCGTCCGGTACGATCTCTTGGTTTCTGTCACATCGTACTGTACGATGTCAATCGTACCATACGATGAACAGAGACGACATCCGATCGTCCAGACCATCGTCCTGTACGAATAGTATGTTGTTGAATCGTACCGTACGATATTGTATCGTACAGTACGAATTGTTTTTGTACTGTTCGTACACCTTCGTACCAGGACGACGGCTGTTTATGAAGATCGTACTGTACGATGATGAATCGTACTGTACGAACAGTAACGGCTAATTTTGAATTCAGAGGTTTTTGGAGCCTTTTTTAATATGCCAATCAAGTTCTTTTTGGGGTAAGATTGTTAGAGAGGGTGAACGTGATTAGAGAGGGATTCCAAGGGAGAAAACTCAAGAGAAATTCTTGAGGGTTGAGAGGAAGGAGGAGGTGAGCGTTGTGAAGGAGAAGAGGTGTGAGGGAGATCACACGGTTGCTCCAAGCTCGCTGCATCTTGCTCCTCCTGTGGCCCGAGAAGGATTTGAGGGAGGATCTCCAAGGGAAAGGCTCGTCTGCATCCGTTACCTCGAGGTTCTCTGCCTTCTCCAGGAGGGAGAAAAAACGAGAAGGTTCTCTGCCGTCGCCAGGAGGGCGAAAACAGAGTTTGGTCTTCCGCCACGCCGGGTTGGTGAAAGGGAGGTTTGTACAGGCTTCTCCGCCTTGCCAAGGGGGGCAAAAGGAGAACTATTTTTATAGTGAAAATCCCGGAGTGGAGGACTCCGGGGAGTGGACGTAGGTCATATTTTGACCGAACCACTATAAAAATCTTGGTGTGTTCGTTCTTTATCATTGTTTACTTTTTGCTTGCACTTTAATTTTTCATATCTATTGCACGTGGTTTTTTTTGATAAAGCAAAATTGCATTGATCTTTATTTTAATACTTTTTCAAAAACAACAAAAAAATTAGAACTCTTGTTTAGGGTTAATTTTTTTATTAAGAGAAAAACTTTTTACAATTCACCCCCCCTCTTGTCGTTTAGAAGAAGGGTACTCTTAGCGTTTGCTTGCTTTAAAAGTTTCAAACTATATCAAATGGATGTAAAGAGTGCTTTTTTGAATGGGGTGAACAAGGAGGATGTTTATGTTGAGCAACCCCCAGATTTAAAAGTTCATAATTTCCAAACCATGTATTCAAATTAAAAAAGGCACTATATGGGCTAAAGCAAGCACCTAGAGCCTGGTACGAAAGACTTAGCTCATTCTTAATGAATAGTGTATTTGTTAAGGGTAGTGTGCAGACTATGCTCTTTATACAAAAGGTTTAAGATAATATTCTCATTGTTCAGAATTATGTGGATGACATTCTATTTGGATCTTCAGATAAAAATTTTAAAAGTTCATTAGGGATGTTAAGCCCTTATGAACTAGTCCCAAAGCTAACCAAGAGGGTGGGGGGGGGGGGGTGAATTGGTATTTAAAAAAAAATCTTTCATAATTAAAATACAAATCAAACCAAAGATTCACCACAAAGAAAATCAAAATGCGAAAATTAAATGTAGAAATAATAAAGGAAAGAACACACCAGATTTATAGTGGTTCGGTCAAACCTTGACCTACGTCCACTCCTCGTAGGCTCCCTCAGAGTATTGCACTAAACTTAGTGTCTCTCCTTTAGTCCCTATAGCTAGGCGGAGAAGCCCTTACAAAATCACTTCCTCCTTCTCCGCTGCGACGGAGTAGCAGAGCCCTTTGGCACCAAAGAGATCTTCTTCTTCCCAATACTTTCCTCAAGACAAGCCTTGAATCCAATGGTACTAAGGTGCAAGCTAACCGGAGCAATCGTGTGGAACCCCATCCACACTCCCTTGAAACCCCCTCCAAGCATCTTCTCCCTCTCTTAAAATCCACCTTTCCTCTCTCCCTTTTAAGCTCTCTCTTCAAGTTTCCTCCAGAAGAACGAAGCTTCAATGGCTGCCCAAGACACTCTTCATGAGAAAGCAAGAGGTCCTTAAATAGATTTGCAAAACCGACATTATCGTTCAGAAAAATATTGCTATCGTCATGTACTATCAGTAAAAATTAAGCTCAATAAGCCTGGACGACTTGGGACAATTAGAAGATTTTTTGTTCCTATCATCCAGGATGGTAACATATCATCCTGTATGATTAGTACAAATCAAGGAATATTGCCCTGAACATTTCCCTAAATGAGAGTCTGGACGAAAATAAAATGACTTGATCGTCCAGGCCAATCTCATGATCGTCCAGGCTGATTAGTTCAAATTTGCGCAAAATCATCCAGAACATCGCTATGAATAGATGATGTATAATTATTAGTCATTCAGGAGCAATTAAGGTTTTTGAACTGATCATCCTGGCCAATCCTGTGATCATCCAGGATGATATGATTGAATCAATCAACCTTAATTAATTTCCTTAATCACCAGATCAATTTAGGCATAATTGAACCCCATCATCCAAGCCGATGTCCTGGACGATAATTAAAAAATCAAACTTCCTAAATAGATCTGGCGGCTAATTATTTTTGATTCGAGCATATCGTCTCGACCGATACAAATATTGTCTAGGATGATATGATTAATGATGGTTGCCTTATCCAGGATGCCCAAATTACAGTTTCTATTTTTAACCGATCATCTTTGACAATTTTAGTATCATCCCGGACGATGTTAGCAAAATAAAAAAACTCTAAGTCAGATAAAAAATTAACCCAAGTGTGTGTGTGCAGGGTTACTTAGCATCAGGCACCACAAAGATTACAAATGACTCAAGAAAGAAAAAAAATACATTACAAACTAACTCAGACCTAGTCTACCCAATCTTGAGCTGGTTCAAATTGTAGTCTTGATCTTATTAACCTGAAATGTTAGTGGACAAGGCAGTCGTAGAAAAAAAAAAAATGTTTGCTATCATCAAAATTCTAATTCATAAAATCAGATTTATGACAATCTCCCCCTTTTTGATAATGGCATATATTACTGGTTGAATTTACAAAATTAAAAATATTTTCTCCTAATCTCCCCCTCACTAGAATAAAAATTTAAAAATAGTGGAAGACAAAATTTTTGTTGTTTTTATTTTTATATATTTTTTTTAAAAAAATAAAAAACATATACAAATACAACAGTGCGTTCTCCCCCTTTAACATTATCAAAAAGAGGAGGGGCACAAACAATCAGAATAATAAAAAAATAAATAAAAACAAAAAATGATCACTGATCTAGTAAAATTAAAAAAAACAAATATTCTTAAAATGAGAAAGTTACCTCTTAATTTTATTCAAAAACTGAGTAAGGAATGAATTGACAATGCATAATCCAGAAAAGGTAGGAAATTCAGAAATTATTAATCCAAGCTCAACTTCTTTTAAAGGCTAAAAAACTTTTTATTCAAATATCTAAATCAAGAAATAAATTAGAAAGACAAACACTAATTTTTAAAACTCCTTTCATAAAATATATCTAATAGAAGATTAATGCAAAAATTGGTGAATCAGAAATCATGATTTTCATGCTTAAGTATAAAAAATATCAAGAGTTTTCTTAAGTTTTAAGAAGTACAAGGTAGGTCAGCATTACTTTTTGTGGGATCATTTTATGCCTCCTGTCAGGTTTCTGGCACACTTTGCGCATCTTTTAATTTTTGATACACTTTGTGTATCTTTCTCAATTTTAGCGTCACTGCGCATCTTTTGATTTTGGCGTCATTGGCCACTTTTTTTTCAATCAAATATTCTACCTTTATGAAATTTTAAAAATAAAAGTAAACCCATTCTATTGATAAAATGAAATATTTGATTAAAAAAATTATGATGTAGATTCAATAACTTGCAAAAGATCTCTATACGATAAATAAAATGTAAGGAGATAAAGAAGATCAATTTCAAAATTCAATTTATAATATGATGAAGATTTTCAATCAAAAGTAAAATAACCTCTTTAAGAAAAGAGATAGAGAGACAAAATCATGAGTTTTCTTCCTTTGACTATTTTTAGAAAAGTCAAACCACAACTTACATAAGAATTCAAAAAAAAAAAAAAAGAGATAGGTTTTCAATTTTAGAAAGGTGAATGTGTGTGTTGATCAGAGAGAACTTCACCAAAGAAAAGTAAAGATAAATTAAGAAGTAAAATAAAGGGAAAAAAGAATGAAAAATAAATCCAAAGAAAAAAATACAAAAATACACAAAAACAAACAAAACATGTATACACAGAAAAATAAACACACAGATAGTAGTTTAAATATCATCTTGCTTCTGTTCTGACGATTCAGAAGCTAGGTCTGCCTAGGAGATTTTTTGCTTTTTATTATTTATTATTTTTATAATTTGCTTAGCTTTGCCCTTTTCTTTTACAGGAAGAGTTCTCAAATTAGGGCACTGATTTTTTATGTATCAAGGCTTCCTACATCCAAAGCAAACAACATCAGAAGAAATCTTAACATTCTTATTTTTTTTACCTTTATTCCACTTTTGTTGATGCTTATGTTTTAGTGAGCTTTCCAATTTGCTTGATAAGTTATCGCTTTCGTCACCAACTAAGCCACTTTTCTCCGAGTCTTCAGCATTTAATACTATCATTTTACCTGCATCCAAAAGTCTTTGACCCAGACTTTTCTCGTAGGCAATGAGTGAGCCAATCAAATTATCAATAGAATATTCATTCAAATTTTTTGATTCACAAATAGCAACAACTTTGCATCAAAACTGTCAAGTAAACAACGTAGAATTTTATTGACTTTTTCAAAGTTTAAAAATTCTTTACCTAAAGCATGAAATGATGTCACAATTTGAATAAACCTTGTATACATGTCTAAGATTGTCTCATAAGGTTTCATGCAAAGAGGTTCATAATCATACATTAAAATATTTAATCTTGATTGCTTGATTTTACTAGTGCCTTTGTATATAGTGTATAATTTATCCCAAATTTTCTTGCCAGTAGAGCGTGTAGATACAAACATAAAATTATCAGAATTTAAAGCACATAAAAAATAGTTTAATGATTTAGCATTCAATTGAGCATTAATTTGTTCTTATACACTCCATAGATTAAAAAGAATATCAATTTTAATTCCATATATAATACGTGATGGTACAGAATAACTAGTTAAAATCATTTGCCACATTTAAAAATCAATAGATTGTAAGAAAGTAGACATGCAAATTTTTTAAAAATTAAAAGTAATATTTTCAAACAAATGTGATTGGGTGATTGAATAACCTTCCGCAATATTACGAATATTAAAATTAGCCAAGGATCAAAATTCAAAAATTTTCAAAAACTCGATTTTATGAATCCTGCTCAGATACCACTTGAAAGTTTGTTAGAGATGTTAAGCCCTTATGAACTAGTCCCAAGGCTAACCAAGGGGGGGGGGGGGGGGGGGCAGTGAATTGGTATTTTAAAAATCTTTCACAATCAAAACATAAACCAAACCAAAGGTTCACCACAAAGAAAATGTAAGTGTGAAAATAATAAAGGAAAGAACACACCAGATTTATAGTGGTTTGGTCAAACCTTGACCTACGTCCACTCCTCCGAGGCACCCTTTGAGTATTGCACTAAACTTAGTATCTCTCCTTTAGTTCAGACAGCTAGGAAGAGAAGCCCTTACAAAATTACTACCACTTTCCCCAGTGCAGCAGAGTAGCCGGGCCCTTTGACACTAAAGAGATGTTCTTCTTCCCAAAACTTCTCTCAAGATGAGCTTTGAATCTGATGGTACTAAGGTGCAAGCTCGCCAGAGCAACTGTGTGGAACCCCCTCCACACTTCCTTGAAACCCCCTCCAAGGATCTTCTCTCTCTTTTAAACTCCACCCTTTCCTCTCTCCCTTTCAAGCTCTCTCTTTAAGTTTCCTCCAGAAGAATGAAACTTCAATGGATGCCAAGACACTCTTCATGAGAAAGAAAGAGGTCTTTAAATAGATTTGTAAAACCAACATTATCGTCTAAGATCATATTGCTATTATCCTTTACGATCAGTACAAATTAAGCTCAATCAGCCCGGACAACTTGTGATGATTAGAAGATTTTTTATTCCTATCATCCAGGATGATAATATATCGTCCTATACAATGAGTCCAAATCAGATAATATAATTCTGAACATCGCCCTGGATGGGAGTTTGGATGAAAACAAAATGATTTGATCGTCCAGGCCGATCTCGTGATCATCCTGGCTGATTTGTTCAAATATGTGCAAAATCATCCAAAACATCGCTCTAAATAGATGATGTATGATTATTGGTCATCCAGGAGCTATAAAGTTTTTTGAACTGATTATACTGGCCTATCCTATGATCATCCAGGACGATTTGATCAAATTAATCAACCTTAATTACTTTCCTTAATCACTAGATCAGTTTAGACAAAATTGAACCCCATCATCCAGGCTGATGTCCTGGATTATAATTAAAAAATAAAACTTCCTAAATAGATTTGGCAGCTAATTCTTTCTGATTTGAGCATATCGTCCTGACCGATACAAATATCGTCTAGGACGATATGCTTAATGATGGCTGTATTATCCAGGATGCCCTAATTAGGGTTTCTATTTTTAACCGATCATCCAGGATGATTTTAGGATCATCCTAAATGAAGTTAGTAAAATAAAAAAAACTCTAAGTTAGAAAAAAAAATTTACCCATGTGTGTGTGCAGGGTTACTTGGCTTCAGGCACCACAAAGATTACAATTGACTCAAGAAAGGGAAAAAATACATTACAAACTGACTCAAACCTAGTCTACCTAATTTAGAGCTGGTTCAAATTACAGTCTTGATCTTGTTAACCTTAAATTTTAGTGGACAGGGCAATCATAGAAAAAAATAAGAATGTTTGCTATCATCAAAATTCTAATTCATAAAAGTAGATTTGCAACAAATTTATATGATGAATTTTTAAAAATAATGAGTAATGAGTTTGAAATGAGCATGATAGGAGAGCTTAATTATTTTTTTGGCTTTAGTGTAAAATAAATGGATAATGGAATGTTTCTTAGCCAAATAAAATACATTAAGGATGTTCTAAAAAATATGAAATGCATAGTGCTAAGCCTATGAACGCTCCAATGAGCTCCACGATTCAATTGGACAAAAACTCGAATGGAAAATCAGTAGACCAAAAAACATATAGAGGAATGATCGGATCTCTCCTTTACCTGACTGCTAGTAGATAGGACATAAAGTTTAGTATGTGCCTCTGTGCCTATTTTCAAGCTGATCCTAAAGAGTCTATCTTAATTTTGGTCAAGAGAATCCTTAGATATCTACTAGGCACCCCAAACTTAGGAATTTGGTATCCTAGGCACAACACTTCTTTTAAAATCTTAGGGTACTCAAATTCTAATTTTGTATGATGTAGGGCAGATAGAAAAAGCACCTCTATTACCTGCCAATTCATAGGACATTCTTTAGTTTCTTGGTTGAGTAGGAAGCAAAATTCAGTATCCCTTTCCACGACTGAGGCAGAATATATTGCAATAGGAAGTTATGTTGCACAAGTACTATGGTTGAAATAATAACTTCTTGATCTTGGATTACTTATAGGAACCATCTCAATCATCTACGACAACACAAGAGCAATCTGCATTTCTAAAAATCTAATTCAACACTCTCAAACAAAACACATAGACATTAGACACCACTTCATAAGAGATCATGTTGCTAAAGGAGATATAGAATTACATCACATATCTACAGGAGATCAATTAGTAAACATCTTCACGAAACCACTAGCCTACGACACCTTTAGCACTTTGAAGACAAGAGTTGGTGTAATGGACATTAATGCATAATTCAAAAAAAAAAAAAAACTTCTTCTAAGACTGTTCCTGTTTATCACACACTAACTACACAACTAAAAAATTGACATTTTCTTAATCGTACTGTATGATCCAATCTCATACGGTATGATATATCAAAACTACACAAATCACAATCCAAACTCAAATTTCATCTCTGTTGATCGTAATGTATGATTACCATTGTACCATACGATATATCAAAACTACACAAATCATAACCCAGACTTAAATTTCATTTCTGTTGATTGTACTATACGATTACCATCATACTGTATGATACAGGTGTCTAGTTATTTAATCCATTCGGTATGACATTATTGCACATCGTAGGGTACGATATCTAATCTTCATACTGTACGATCCACGTCAGCAATAGATATAAATGAATTTACTCTGTTTGGTATGACATTATTGCTCATCGTACGGTATGATATCTACTCTTCATACTATACAATCCACATCAGTTAAATGGATGAGGACAACTTAAAGTGGGTTTGTATGATATAATGGCTGCTCGTACTATACCAACACCTAGTCGTACTGTACAATACTTTTCGTGAAAGGTCATATTGGTGTCCCTCGGGACGATTGAAATCCTTCTATTCATACTGCATGATGAATATCATACTTTACGAGTTGACCATCTTTTACCAATTATTCATTTAGACGACATTATTTCCCATCATAATGTACGATCCTAGATCGTAATGTACGATAGCTCTAAAATTCTATAAATTGGTTGAATCTGAAGCTTCTTTTCACTCATTCCTCCATTACCTCACTTGGTCTCACCCTTCTTCATGAAATGTCCAACTCTAGAAAGCACAGTTGTCTCATCGTTGAAAAGCTCATCTTCCTCTCATCGTCCCAATGACCATTTTCTGACTCCCAAAAATGAAGAGGCCTATTGCAAATATAAGGCCTACAAAATTACACCATCTCAGATATTGAATCAAGGTACTTTAAACTTTAAGGTAATGAACCTCTTCGCATCTACCACTTTCTAATTCCTCCTTACTCTGGCCTTCCCATATAATTCAAAACTCTTATTATAATTCCTAGCCAACCTTTCTACACTATAAAAACCCTAACCTTCCACTCTTTTGTTTGCTGACCACGCATAGAAATCAATAAGGTTGACATCGCCTAATATATTGGGCTTTCTACTAAAGGCCCTAGAGCTCATTCCTTCCTCTCAAATGAATTTGACTGGAGTGCTGCTAATCTAATCCTTATGAATGTAACTTTCTATCAACACCAGCCTCTTGTTCAATCTTTAACCCGAAATGCCCAAATTATTCAGCACATCCTTCACACTTCGATCATACCCAAAGCTGTCGATCAAATCCGCATGACCCCAATCTTATTAGTTGTTATCTACCTTATAATATCAAACACAAAATTTGATGAGGCGGATTTGATTATTGATTATATCTGAAACATGACCTTCATTCGCCTCCCTACCACCCGTAGGAAATAAAATATAGCCCTTGGCCACCTTATAGGTTACATCTTTTAAAACAAATACCAATTAACTTATCCTAGTGAACTCAATAATCTACTAATCTTCTATATGGATGCCTCTTTTCATATTCTTTTTCATCGGGGGCAAGAGCCTGAAGAACAAGACTTTAATGAAGAAGAAGGAGAAGCTGCTCCAGAAGGAGCACTTGTTCCACAAAGACGGCGTGCACCACCCTGAGGACTTGCACCAGCCTACCCTCATGATGACTTGGTCGAACATTTCGACCAACTTCAGAGTCGTCTTGATGCTCACATACAAGACCAGCACAACCAACATGTGGAAGATATGTGGTGGTTTGGGGAACGCTTCACTTCGATTTATTAATAATTTGCGTCAATCCACCAATACTTCCAACCACCACCACCTCCACCTTCAAGTGATCAGGCTCCTCCTTTCTGAAGTGCATCTATTTTATTCTCTTTTTTTAGTGTTTGCTTGTGACTCCTCTCTTTGTTGATGTCAAAAGGGGGAAAAGTCTGTTGTAGTCAGTATGTCCTGTTGTAGTCAATATGTCTTGCTTATATTTCAATGAACTGCATTTTTTATTTTCGTATTTTATTTTGTGATGTTTTAGTTAATTTAAAATAAAAAAAAATAATAAACAAAAAAAGCTTTATAAATTACTAATAACCAACATTATTTGACATCATCAAAAAGGGGGAGATTGTTGCAATTCATGACCCCTACTTTGAGATTTTGATGATGACAAATAATGTCGTTTAAATTACTATTCATTGAATACTTTTGATTTTTACTCTTGTCTGTGAGTACTAACATTTTAGGGAGATCATAAGTTACTCAGGACAACAAGAAGTCTCAAGATTATAATTTTTCATTTATTATTATTTTTTATTTCTTGAGTCTGGACATAAAGTTTATGTAAGATTGAGCAAACATGCACACACATAGAGGGAAAGGGTTTTAAAATTTGGAAAAAAAATTTCTCTGATGATCATATTATACGAGTTTAAATCATACTGTACGATCTAATCTGGCTGAAATGGCTATTTATGAATAAGTCGTACTGTACAATTTCTTTTGTACTGTATAAAGTGTTTCTAATTTAAAAAAACCCTAGTCTCCAGAGTAAGTTAAGTAAATTAAATAACAAAGCGTAATGTATGATCTAAGTCGTACTGTATGATCTAAGTCGAACTGTATGATCTATTTTGAATACTTACTTAAATTAACCCTGAGATTAGTGCGTAAATCAAGGATCAATTTCTAATTGGTTATCGTAATATATGACTATGTTCGTAATGTACGATCAACCGAGGCTATTTTTCATCATCCCGAATATCATATCAGATGATCCCTCAATTTTTTACTAATCATACTATACGAAGTGGTTTGTAATATACGATGTCCAGAGACGAGTTTCTTTGTCCCAGAAATCATCATGTATGAATATAAAGACTTTATATATCATATTGTATGGGTTTATATCATACTGTATGATAATATTCAAAATTTGGCCTATTTTTAAACCTTCTTACCAGGACGAAGGCTATTCTTTACGGATCATAATGTACGTTATATGATCGTACTATACGATCATAACGACTAATTGGAAAATTTTATGGTTTCTTGGAGCCGATTTTAAATATCAAAAACTTCTAGTTTTTGGTGTGTGACTGAGAGAGAGTAACGTGATTAGAGAGGGATTCCTTAGGAGAGAGCTCTTGAGAAGATTTTAGGGGTTAAGAGAGGAAGGAGAAGGTGGGCTTAGTGAGGGAGAAGGAGTGTAAGGGAGATCACATGGTTGCTCCAAGCTTGCGACAATTTGCTCCTCCTATGACCTGAGAAGATCTTGTGGGAGGCTCTCTGAGGGGGAGGCTCTTTTACATCTGTGTCCTCTAAGGTACTCTACCTTCTCAAGGAGGAAGAAAAACGAGAAGGTACGCTGCCATCACCAGGATGGTGACAAAGCACTTGGCACTCCGCCACGCCAGGTTGGTGAAAGAGAGGTTTGTAAGGGCTTCTCCTCCTTATCGTGGGGGCAAAAGAAGAACTATTATTTAGTAGTGAAATTCCAAGAGTGGAGGACTCTGATGAGTAGACGTAGGTAAAGTGATCGAACCAGTATAAAATCTCTAGTGTGATTTTTCCTTTACTGCTTTTTATTTACGCTTGCATTTTATTTACATTAAAATTGCTTGGTAAAAATTATTGTAAAAAATCATTGTTGATAATTGTGTTTCAAGTACTTGCTTTTACATAATTTAATTTTCTTGTTTAAATTTAAAAAACATAAAAAAATTATTATAATTTATGTTTAGGATTTTTTATTGCAACAATTTTCCAATTCACCCACCTTTTGACGCATCACGTAATTTCATTCATCCTTCCATTCAGTCAACACCATTATATGCAGTAGAACTTCATTATACTACACATATTGAGGTCCATTTATTGACCTCATTTCTATATGAGATCATCAAGACCAACCAACACTCCGTATCAATTACTTGATGATTGATAAGAGTCCACTTTTCAACCATATAGGTCTGAGTCAAATGACAATCCAACACCTAATCAAAACATCAACTTCAGCCTTTTATTCTAGACTTTGAATCTAGACCCTCAATCAAATTGCAAATAATATCCAGTCAACTATAATAATTCATTTTATTGTAATTGGTATGGATAATTCAAACTCAATCATTCAAACCCAAGATCCAGTCCAATTCAAGAATTCTAAACTAAATCCTAGGATTAAAGACCCAGGTCCTGAAATACTTTATGGGTGATCTTTCAATCACCTTGAAGTCTAGTCAAATAACTTTTGATTCATGATATGTCAATTGCATATTAATCAAACATGTCCGTAGGTTCAACCCTCCAAATTTGAACTTAATCCGACACTTCTAACCTTAGAAACTAAATCAATTTCCAAAGGCAATACAACCTTCAAATATTTACATCATATGCCATTGTACCCTCCACCTTATGGAATTTGACCTTGGAGCCTTCCCCAAGATCTTTGACCCTAACTAAGACCTTTAATATTACATGTTGACTAATAAAATGCACTTTGTTGGACATAGTTTGACCCCTAGTTGACGAAGGGTTAAAATAACCAAAATTTCCATTAACGGGTAAATTTGGTCTTTTCCCCAAAACTCAACATGGAATAGTCAATTCAATCCTCGAAACCTCTTCCAATGCATGCTTCATTAGTAGTGCATTGAACTCAAACCCAGGTCTTGGTTTGATCAGGTCAACCAAGTTAACCATGGTTGACAAAATTACCACTAAAGGGTCCTAAGTTATTCTAGCGGGTTTAACCACCTCCATTGGTCTCAAAACACTCTTTTGAACTTGTTGGAACCAAACCAAACCCATGGTTTGAATAAGTTAACTAGGTTAACCATGGTTGACCAAATCAACCTTAACTCAATATTAGCCAAATTCTATCATCAAGCCAATGTAAGCTAGTTTAACACTTCAAAATCATTCAATTAGACATTCTATACAAGAACAAAAATTTTCAAGTCAAATCTCCCTTAGTTTTATTTGGTTATCCCATTTGAAGTGGTCAAAATCCACACCATTTACATGTATTTGCTCAAACTTCAAACCCTTGACTTTGAACACTTGGCCACACATACAACCACCCAAATGCACTCCGTTGATTTCCATATCACTCCCATTAACTAGTTTAACCAGTCAAATGGTCAAATATATTCTAATTTGGGCTTAGGTGTCCATGCCACATAAGCAAGCTCTTCTCACAATTAAAAATTGCTTATACCTGATGTAAAGTAGCCAATTTCCCTCCCTTAGAGTCCTTAAGCCGACCCCTTAAACCTAGCTTTGCGTGGGTTTAGTCAAATGAGGGAAAAGAGGTATGATCCCCCTCCCCATGAACTAAGAGAGGTCCTTCTTAATCACGAGCTTTCCCCTCATTTTGAGTAGCCTTAGGGACACTTGGCCTCAATCTAAGACATTCCCAAATTAATCAAAGACACCCATTCAAAGAGATGAGGGTTAAGTGGGGCAAATTTGACTTACCCTCATTCACTCACATTCATCCTCATTTGAAATAACTCCAGCTCCAATAACCTCCTATCATGACCCAACCCGACTGGGACGGATCCCGCTCGCATCGGGTCGTGATCTAGACTCAAACTAACGGAACTGATTCCAGGATCTGGCTTTGGAATTTTTTTCAGAACTTTCTTCCAAACATTTACACACAGAAACAGACACACAAAGCTACTATAAACATCAAATACAGCGGAACGGATCATCTATCTTTTTCTTCCTCAAAAGAATCATATACAAATACAACTCATGGCTTTTAGACAGAAAGAAAAACAGAACAAAAAAGCCATGACTATATAGAAATCAAAAGTGCAAAATACCTATAACATATCAGACTCTGAACTCTTACTCCAGGACTTCCTTCCCTTTCCCAGAACCTGAAAACTACGCAGAAAATAAGAATGAGCTACAACAGCTCAACAAGACATCAAACCTCCAATCAAAATCATCAGAATCCACATCAAACACATCAGACAAAAATTCGTACAGAAATCAGATCAACAGAATCGTATATCGAATCAGAACAGAACAGAAATCAGAATTCCAGCAATTGAATCAAAACAGAATCATACCGATCAGATCAAATCAGAATAGAACAGAATCATATCAGAATTAGATCAAATATTATCAATTTAGAACATATCAAAAGTCATAACAGATTCCTTGACCCTGACAGAATCTCAACGGATTCTGGCCCCTTATGCCTCCCTTCCCAGACACTGACAGAATCTCTCGGATTCTAGCCCCTTATACCTCCCTTTGTGCTCATGGCACCAGAACAAATGTGCTTATAGCACCAGAACAGAACTTATCATCGGATCCGGAACAGAACTTATTTTCACATTTCAGAGCTCATTTCAGATTTCCCTGACGTAGAAAGGATCTCACAGGATCCTGACCCCTTATAACTCCCTTTTCATAGCACACAATCATATCATGTCATTTCAAAATAAATCCAGACAATTTCAGAAATCGTACGAAAATCCAGCGGCATAACGGCATTATACGGAATTTACACAAAATTCACCGAATCAGAAATTTACCAAATCACCACAGAACATTCACAACAACATTATAAGACTTTTATTCTACTGCCCAAACAATTTTAGACTTTATCAGAAATTACAGTCAAAATAAAACATCCCCGAATCAAAACTATCCGGTCAAAATTCTCCAGAAAATAATCAAAATGTGCGCACTCGGCACCTCAGAAACATATCAAAAGTTACGCGGTAAAAACTGAACCAATTGGAAAATACGGACGAAAATCGCTAACGAAAATGAAATCCGGACAGAAAAATCATTCAAACTTCACCGTTCTAAAAATTGAGAAAGGCGGAATGTGCCTTACCTTGCGTACACCAATTTCTTGAACTGTCTCGACGGACGAAAACGGCCCGGCGTCGCCCAAAAATCAACTTTTCTTGTTTTCTTCTCGACCTTCTCTCTCCTCAAAATCAGATATTTTATTTTTTTTTATTTTCTCTCTCTTCAAAATGAGCTGATTTCAGCTAAATAACCTTCTGATCGGCCCGGCCAATCGCACGGTCGTCCTGAACGATCTGACCAATTTCACATCGTCCTGGGATGATTTCTCAGGACGAATTTTCTTGGACAATAAAAACCCCTACTCTCTGACTTGTGCCATGCTCTGATCGTCCCGGGACGATCCCAAATAGGCCCGGACGATGCTTATAGGAAAACTTTCCTGTAACTTATGTACAGATTCTGGAACAAAAATTGAACTGATCGGCCCGGGACGATCCACGATCGGCCCGGACGATAGGAGCAAAACTACTGTTACAATCTCCCCAACTTCAAAAAAAATGTCATCCTCGACATTGTCCAATCAGAACTCAGTCAAAACAAATACAGATACGACTTCCTCATGTCCGACTCTTTCTCCCAAGTCGCTTCTCGTGCAGTTTGGTACTTCCACTGCACCTTAACCATCGGAATCTGTTTACTCCTCAACTTACGAACATCGTAAGCTAGAATCAACTCGGGTTCTTCTTTATAGCTCAGATTCTCCTGAATCTCAATCTCATCGGCAGACACTTTCTTTCCAGAGTCAGATATCTACTTTCTCAAAGTAGATACGTGGAAATAATTATGAACATTGAACATCTGATCAGATAATAACAGTCTGTAAGCAGACTTACCAATCCTTTCAAGAATTTCAAACGGTCCAATATACCTTGGACTAAGCTTGCTCACTCTGCCAAATCTACTCACACCTTTCATCGGACTGACTTTGACATACACAAAGTCACCAACTTGAAATTCAACGAACCTGTGCTTCTGATTGTAATATTTTTGCTGTCGATCTTGTGCAGCTTTCAACCTTTCTTTAATCAAATTGATTTTCTTAACAGTTTCATCTACAAAAGTGGCTCCCATCTCCTATCTATCTCTAATCTCAATCAGAGTCAAAGAAGATCTACACTTCCGGCCATACAGAGCTTCATAAGGTGCCATACCAATATTGGACTGAAAACTGTTATTGTAAGCAAACTCTATCAAAGGAATGCGATCTTCCCAACTTCCTCCAAGATCTAAAACACATAGCCTCAGCAGATCATCCAATACATGAATAGTCCTTTCAGACTGTCCGTTAGTCTGCGGATGAAAAGCTGTATTGAAATGTAACTTCGTACCCAAACCTTGCTGAATACCCTTCCAAAGTCTGGAAGTAAACCGTCCATCTCGATCAGAAACAATCACCTTAGGCACACCATGTAATCTGACAATCTCTTTCACATATAACTGTGCCAGTCGATCCACCGGATCGGTCTGCCTGATCGGAAGAAAATGAACAGACTTCGTCAAACGATCCACAATCACCCAAATGGCATCGTGCCCTTGCCTTGATCGAAGAAAACCCATAGTAAAATCCATTGTTACCTCCTCCCACTTCCACTCAGGGATAGGCAACGACTGTAAAAGTCCTCCTGGTCGCTGATGCTCTGCCTTCACCAACCGACAGGCCTCGCATCTAGCAACAAAATCTGCTACATCCTTTTTCATTCTCGGCCACCAGAACAAACTCTTCATGTCTCCGTACATCTTGCCACTTCTCGGATGAACAGTGTAGCCTGATTGATGAGATTCATATAGAATCTCTCTCCTTAAATCTCCAAACACAGGAATCCACAACGTGTTCTTGTAGAAAATAGTACTAGAATCAGAAACTCGGAGTTCAGGCTTCTTACTAGATTCAATCTGAGCAATCAATGTCGAATAATCAGAATCTAACTTCTGGGCTTCCTGAATCCTTTCTTCCAAAGAAGACTGAATGCTCAACTGAGTTAAAAATCCAGAATTCAAACTACTGGAGGAAATCACCTCCATCTGCAAACGTTCCATATCACGAATCAGAAACTCATCAGAAGTGAGCTGAATACCTAATAATCCAGAAGATTTCCTGCTCAGAGCATCTGCTACTACATTAGCCTTACCAGGCTGATACTGAATCGTCAGATCGTAGTCCTTGATCAACTCAAGCCACCTTCTTTGCCTCAAATTTAGATCCTTCTGAGTGAAAATGTACTTCAAGCTCTTATGATCCGTGAAGATCTCACATCTGACACCATACAAATAGTGACGCCAAATCTTTAAAACAAAAACAACTGCAGCTAATTCTAAATCATGGGTAGGGTAATTCTTTTCATGTGGTTTCAACTGTCTCGAAGCATAAGCAATTACCCTATCATGCTGATGCAGCACACATCCCAAACCTTTCAGTGAAGCATCACTGAACACCTGAAATCCTTCCGTACCTGACGGAAGTGCTAACACTGGAGCTGAGGTCAGACAATCCTTCAATCTCTAAAAACTAGCCTCACACTCTGGTGTCCAAACAAAAGCTACTGACTTCTGAGTCAGTCTCGTAAGAGGCGTAGCAATCTGAGAAAATCCTTTCACAAACTTCCGGTAATATCCAGCCATGCCTAAGAAACTACGTACCTCGAATACTGTAGTAGGCCTTGGCCATCCCGCAACCGCCTGAATCTTCTGGGGATCAACAGAAATACCTTCACCGCTAACCACATGCCCCGGAAATGAAATGCTCTTCAGTCAGAATTCACACTTGGAGAACTTAGCATACAACTGATGACGTCTCAGAGTCTCCAACACAATGCTCAAATGTCTTGCATGATCATCCTCAGAAGCAGAATACACCAGAATATCATCGATAAAGAAATCACAAATTGATCCAGATACTCCTTGAACACTCTGTTCATCAGATCCATAAAAATAGCATGTGCATTGGTTACCCCAAAAGGCATAACCAAGAACTCGTAGTGTCCGTACCGAGTACTGAAAGCAGTCTTCAACACATCAGCTTCCTTTACCTTCACCTGATAATATCCAAATCTCAAATCAATCTTCGAAAACATAGAAGAACCAGAAAGTTGATCAAACAAGTCATCAATCCGTGGTAAGGGGTACTTGTTCTTGATCGTGACTTTATTCAAATCTCTGTAGTCAACACACATACGGAGTATTCCGTCCTTCTTCTTCACAAACAAAATAGGTGCTCCCCAAGGAGAAACACTAGGACGAACAAATCCTCTATCCACCAACTCCTGAAGCTGAACTTTCAACTCATAAAGTTCTCTCGGTGCCATCTTGTACAGAGCTTTTGATATCGGAGCTGTACCCAAAAAAATATCAATAGAGAACTCCACATCTCTATCCGGAGGTAAACCAACCAACTCCTCAGAAAATACATCTGCAAACTCTCGTACCACTGTGATATCAGAAACAGAACCCACATCCAGGTTCATATCCCGCACCGAAGCCAAAAATACCGGATAACCCTTCTTCCACATTCTTCTCACTTCCAATACATAAATCAGGCAAGAGAGAACACCTCGTAAGCCTTGGAATACACATCTCTCTCCTAACATAAGCAAGTCACTTGCTTCTTCAAACAGTCAATCTGGGGTTAATACAAACTCAGCCAATCCATGCCCAAAATCACATCGTACGAAGAAATCTGCAACAAAATCAAACTCGATTTCCACTTCTTCCCAGTAATGTCAATCTCACAAAAATAAAACTTTCGAGCAATCAAATTACTTCCAGCAGGCAAAATCATAAAAAGAGTAACCGATAGCAAAATCAAATGCAGATGCAAAGCATCAAAACAACGCTCGGAAAGAAACGAGTGACTGGCTCCAGAATCAAACAAAACATGACAGGGTTGATCGAAAATATAAATCGTACCTGTCACCACATCCGGAGCATCTCGAGCCTCCTGCTGACTCAGACTGTACACTCGTGGCTGAACGGGAGCTGAAGCTGAAGCTACATAACTACTAGGCTCCCTTTGACTAACAGTAGGTGGTCTCCGTGGTACAGAACTCGAACCACCACCTCTACCAGAAAATCCCTCAGTCACAGGGTGTGGAGGAATAGTTCTCGGTCTTCCTACTGAACTGGTAGGTCTAACAAAGCTCTCGGATCAGAACTCAGATCGTCGATCAAATCCAGCCTGTGGACACTCTGCAATCTGATGTCATGGCTGACCACATCTGAAGCACTGACCAGTCATTCTGTAGCACTAGCCAAAATGTCATCGTCCATAACTCTGGCACACAGGTGCCCCACTAACAGATCCAGAGCTGGTCATACTGGTCGTAGCAGTACCAGCAAATCCTGACTGTCCACTCCTCCTGGCATCTCCAGAACCAGAAACAAATCTCTTCTTACCAGAGGAACTACTGCTCGAATCCCAAACCTCTTCCTACTCGCAGTCCACCACTGCTGAGTAGCCATCAGATCGTTCTCTATCAGACGAACTCTCTCCACAAGCTTAGAAAAATCAAAAATATAAAATTGTACTAGGGGCTGCCTCAGACTATCTCGTAGTCCCCTCAGAAATTGATAGCACTTCTCAGCAGAAGTACTCACCAGCTGCGGAGCATATCGGGCTAAGGCAGTAAACTCTGCCTCATACTGCATCACCGTCCTGCTCCCTTGAACCAGCCTCAGAAAACTCTCCTGCATCTGCTGCTGTGCAAAAGGGGGAACAAACCAAGATCGGAATACCTCAGAAAATTCTTCCCAAGAAATCAGAGAGTTTAATCTGCCCTAAAACTTTGCTTCCTACTGGCCTACCCACCAGTGCTCTGCTTCCCCATCTAACAGAAAAACTACCAAAGGTACTTTCCTGTCTGACGGACACTACATGCCGTCAAAAGTCTTCTCTAACCTCCTCAGCCACTCCTCAGCTGCTCTGGGCTCAACAGCGCCCTCAAACCTCGGTGGTTTCAATCTAAGAAACATCTGAAGATGTCTATCAATATCCTCAGATCGAATAGAAGAGGCTCTACTGTGAGTCTCGCTCATCATCTGAGCAACCAATATAGCAAACTGGGAAAGTGTATCTGCACCAACCACTGGGGCTGTACTACCCACTAGTGCTGCCTGACTGGCACTCTAACCGTCTGTCATATCGGGGTCTGGCAGATCCATACAGAAAATCCAGAAAATCTAGAAAACTAATCACAAAAAACAACACAATAAAAATCTGGACAAACCAAAACTACCCAAGACAGACTCAGATTACTTCCTATAGCTCTATCTTACAATCCTACAATCCAAATTCCAAAACCATTGCTCTGGTACCACTAAAGTTTGTCACGACCCAACCCGACCGGGACGGATCCCACTCGCATCGGGTCGTGATCCAGACTCAAACTGGCGGAACTGATTCCAGGATCTGGCTTTGGAATTTGTTTCACAACTTTCTTCCAAATATTTACACACAGAAACAGACACACGGAGCTATTATAAACATTAAATACAGTGGAACAAATCATCTATCTTTTTCTTCCTCAAAAGAATCATATACAAATACAGCTTATGGCTTTTAGACAGAAAGAAAAACAGAACAGAAAAGCCATGACTGTACAAAAATCAAAAGTGCAAAATACCTAAAACAGATCAGACTCTGAACTCTTACTCCAGGACTTCCTTCCCTTTCCCAGAACCTGATAACCACGCAGAAAATAAGTATGAGCTACAACAGCTCAGCAAGACATCAAACCTCCAATCAAAATCATCAGAATACACATCAAACACATCAGACAAAAATTTGTATAGAAATCAGATCAACAGAATCGTATATCGAATCAGAACAGAACAGAAATCACATAAATCATAATTCCAGCAATTGAATCAGAACAGAATCATACCGATCAGATCAAATCAGAACAGAACAAAATCATATCAGAATCAGATCAAATCAAATCAATTTAGAACATATTAAAAGTCAGAATAGATTCCCTGACCCTGACAGAATCTCAACGGATTCTGGCCCCTTATGCCTCCCTTCCAAGACACTGACAGAATCTCTCAGATTCTGGCCCCTTATGCCTCCCTTTGTGCTCATGGCACCAGAACAGATGTGCTTATAGCACCAGAACAGAACTTATCATCGGATTTGGAACAGAACTTGTTTTCAGATTTTAGAGCCATTTCAGATTTTCCTGACATAGACAGGATCTCACAGGATCCTGACCACTTATAACTCCCTTTTCATAGCACACAATCATATCATGTCATTTCAAAATAAATCCGGATAATTTCAGAAATCGTACGAAAATCAAGCGGCATAACGGCAGTATACGGAATTTACACAAAATTCACCAAATCAGAAATTTACCAAATTACCACAGAACATTCACAACAACATTATAAGACTTTTATTCTACTGCCCAAACAATTTTAGACATCATCAGAAATTACAGTCAAAATAAAACACCACCGAATCAAAACTATCCGAACAAAATTCTCCAGAAAATAATCAAAATGTGCGCACTCGGCACCTCAGAAACATATCAAAAGTTACGCGGTAAAAACTGAACCAATCAGAAAATACGGACGAAATTCGCTAACGAAAATGAAATCCGGACAGAAAAATCGTTCAAACTTCACCGTTCTGAAAATTGAGAAAGGCGGAATGTGCCTTACCTTGCGTACACCAATTTGTTGAACTATCTCGACGGACGAAAACGGCCCGGCGTCGCCCAAAAATCAACTTTTCTTCTTTTCTTCTCGACCTTCTTTCTCCTCAAAATCAGATATTTTATTTTTTTGATTTTCTCTCTCTTCAAAATGAGCTGATTTCAGCTAAATATCCTTCTGATCGGCCCGGTCGATCGCACGATCGTCCTAGACGATCTGACCAATTTTACATCATCCTGGGACGATTTCTCAGGACGAATTTTCTTGGACGATAAAAACCCCTACTCTCTAACTTGTGCCATGCTCTGATAGTCCCGGGACGATCCCAGATCGGCCCGGACGATGCTTACATGAAAACTTTCCTGTAACTTCTGTACAGATTCTGGAACAAAAATTGAACTGATCGTCTCGGGACGATCCAGGATCGGCCCGGACGATAGGAGAAAAACTGCTATTACACCTCCAACCTCCAAAACTCCTTCCCAAGCTTCCCCAACTATTTCCCCACCTTTGTCAAGCATTCCACGACCATTTCTAAGCCTCAAATCATAATTTTAGTGAGGAGAGAGGAAGGTAACGAGAGAAAGAGGGTTTTCACCATCAACTTCAAATCTAGCCATCATCTTCCTCTAAGGTCTTCAACAAACTTGTAGAGGGCTTCAACAGGACCAAAAGGAGGCCAAGATATCAAGAATCTGTCCATTGGATTATTATATGATATATTAACTTTTAGTTTAAACTTATTTTGAAAACATAGAAAATATAAAATGCATGTAGCCTCCAAACTCCTAGCATTGGAAGAATTGGTTGCCATTAATATGTGTGTCTAAGTTAATTAAATTTAGTTGAGTACTTTAGAAGTTATAAGCATTTAAATATTTTAGTTCATTTAAAACTAGGTCTCAATTAGCTAATCAGAGCTATCCGATCATGCATTCAGTGTGATAAGACGACCATGATTGTGCCACATCATCCCACTTAAAATTACATGTCTCTATCGAGTTTAGAACCCTCGCCAATTCAATAATATACGGGCGACATGGTAGAATCCTAACCATCCATCCCACGCTTTTTGATTCTAGTCATCGGATCGAGGATCTAACGTAGATAAGTGGCCCTCTCTCGATCCATTGAGTATCCTTACGATGCGCCTCTGTGACACCATCAGCCAATCATAGCCAATGATTGGAATAATGGCACCAGTAGCTGATTTGCTCGAAATTGATTAAAATATTCAATTTAATGCCCAAAAACTTTAAAAATTCATAGAAATTGCAAATTTTTTTTACCAAATTTAGTATTTTTTGTGTCATTTGAAAGGTAATTTTGTGTAGTATTTATAAAAATTAAATTTAAGTTGGTTTGATATATCATTAATGAGTATTTTTTATTTTTTTGAAATGCATGTTTTATATCTTTCTCACAATCTAGTAGTCAAATTGGTTATAAATTTTGGTGAAAATTTTTCGGTATCATAGGCATTCCCTGCATATTTCCTAGGTTTAGATACCCATTAGATTTTTGTGGTGTGAATTTTCAAAGTGATGGGTCCATTTTGGACCCAAAACTTTAAAAATTCATAACTCTCTAAGTTTTTAAAATTTGGCTTTGTGATTTCTGTGATATGCTTGTATTTATATCAAGGTTAGTTGGACAAAGATTCAAGCCTAATTGAACATTAGTGTCACCCAGGAAAAATAATTAAGGTCCATGTCTTTTACGCTCACCCAATAGGGGTGAAACTTGACAAAAGTAAACTTAGTGACAATTTATACCATTGGTTTAAATTTCACTAGATTTATAGCCCATTAGGTTAGAAAACTAAATAAGTCCAAATTTAGTCCTTTTAAGGATCAAGAAAATTCAATTTTTTTTTAAAGAATCAAATTTAAATCCAAAAAATACAAATAAAATATCAAAATGATCAAAATTTAATCCTCTACCTAGAAAAATTAAAAGCCCTTCATTGGACCTCTAATTTAAACTTAATTTAGGTTTTAATGAAAATTAATAATAAATTAATTAATATTATTTAAAATTTTCAAATAATTTCCATACACTTGGAAACACTGCATGGGTCATCCCTAACTGTTAGGAGTGATTCCATGAAGTTTGGAATGAGTTTGGATCAAAACATACAAGATGTTCTTAATTGAATAATTTAAAAATTCAATTTATTACACAAACTTTAAAAATCATAAGTTTTTCCAGAAAATTTGAAAATGACCAAACTAAAATTAATTTAACTCCATTTAAGGTCTAATATTTCTTAAAAATGTCGAATCACCAGAAATAAGTCAAAGTAAAAAAGTCAAAAATATGGTTAAGAGTAGTTCAAATCTAGGTCAAAACTTCAAAAAATTATAACTTAATGTAAAAAAATCCAATTCAAGTAAACTTAATGTATAATTACTCATCTTAAGGTCTAGTATTTAGAAAAAATACCCAAATTCTTGAAATCGCTTTAATTTAAAAAGTCCATTTTTAACACTAAATTTAATGAATTAAAATAATTTTAAATATTTAATAAAATTCTAGAAATCATAAACTTGATTAATAAAATTGATTAATAAACTATTAACATATAACAAGTACTCCAAAGATGAAGTTTTTAGGTTGGACTTCCTTAAGGTGCATGATAAGTGTCCTATAGAGGCCTAGTTCCTTAATCCCATTATTACAACACCACGCATCGGTTGATAAGGAAGATGGAATAAAATTCACGACCCTGATGTAAATAGAGATAATAATACACTAATACTCAAATTTAAATAAAAAATTCCTTTAACCTTCAACCAACCAAAACATTTGACAATCTTAACAAATGGTACAGTTTAGAATATATCCAAGCCACACAGCCATCTTCATACACTTTAGATGGTTTGCTAGGACAACCGACTATAGATCTAGGCTGGGCAGGTGTTTACTTTTATGTTATTGTGTGCTTAGTTTTTTAATGTTTTCATTACATGCTGGTTGAAAACTGATTGACTGATATAATTATTTATGCAATTTATGCAATTTATGAATTGATGTGATGGACAATAGATTACCACTAGGTTAGGAATGATTTGGATGCTCAAAGGATTTTTTTTACAGGTGGCTATGCTCATGTAGGGTTAAATTAAAGGGGGGAAAATAGTTTAAATTAATAAAGTTTTCTACATATACTAATTGCTAAATCCCCCTAAAAAATTAAAAGAGCATGACTAAGCATGACTGTGAATTTAATTTGACTAATATAAATTTAAATAAGAATTTAGGGTTAATTTTAATTCTAACTACTTAGGATAATCATGCAGGATGCCTATAAATTTTCTTTTATTTTTTATGTGATGTAATTTAATTAAATCGAGTTATAATATGAAAGTGAGACATTGAGTTGGGATACTACATATAACTTGGAATCTAAAGAGGAGAGAACATCCCTTAGCGGAGAGTTCTCTTCCATTTGGAGATCCAAGTTAGGATGATTTTAAATATCTAAAGATAAAAGAATACACCTCATTTGAGGTAAAGTTTCTTATCATTTAGATATCTGGATCTAATGAATCCAAGGAGCTCATGGAAGGTGAGAAGATGAAGAAATAAAGATAAAGAGTACCCCACTCAAAGTTATTGCATTAGTCCTATGATTATAATCTAGGTTATTGTTAGTGGTACTCGAGCACTTTTAAGTTCTACAAATTTTGGGTTGTGAATTAAGTGACATTTGTTGAGTCTAGTGAATAGGTTGTAATACCTAAGTTAATGTTCCAAGGCTACCAAGAGGGGGGGGGGGGGGGGTGAATTGCTATTTTTAAAAACTTAACCCTCTTTAAAGTTGTGTTGAACCGAAATTAAAAATTTTTATTAAAATTTTTATAGAAAAGTTTTTCAACCACAGAGTTTTTTAAACAAAAGAAAAATGCGGAAAATAAAAAGCAGAAAAGTAAACGACACAAGATTTATAGTGGTTTGGTCTAAACCAGACCTACATCCACTCCCTAGAGGCACCCTCTAAGTATTACACTAATACCAATAGTCTCTCCTTTTGCACCCATAGCAAGGCGGAGAAGCTTTACAAACACTCTTTTCACCACTACCCGGTGCGGCAGAGAATCGTCGTCCTTTTACATAATCCACAGTGTTGGTAGAGAACCGTCCGTCCTTTCACACTCTCCTAGTGTGGGAAGAGAACCCTTCGTCCTTTCACACTCTCCTAGTGTGGGCAGAGAACCCTTCATCCTTTCACACTCTCCTAGTGTGGGCAGAGAACCCTTCGGCTGTTCACACCCTCCAAGTGTCGGCAGCGAACCGGATCTCCTTGACAGATCTTCTCACAATAAATCTAGAAGGAAGAAAGAAAAGTGTGAAGTAATCCCAATTCACAAGTAGAGATTCTTACCTTTAAACACCAAGTGAAGCCTTTACGATCCAGTGGTAGGAATCCTCCTTTGAATGCTCTCTCACACTCTCTCCTTGACTTTTCTCTTAATTGGCACGAAGATCAAATGGCAAAAAAGATTGGGTGGCAGTCTAATTTGGACTATTTATACAAAAGACAAGAAAAACCGCCCAAAAACTGCAAGTTTTCAATTCTGTACGCAGTGGATCGTCTCGTACGATCGTGGATCGTCCTGGACGATTTTACTTAAATGGTCGGAAACGAACCTTATGTATATTGGTACAAAATATTTTCGTACACGCTGATCATCCCGTACGAATCAAGTTCGTCCGGTACGAAAAAGTTATTACATAAGTCGATTCTCGAAATTCTTCAAGACGTAACCAACTGATGTAAGTCGGTTCAGTTCGTCCTGGGACGAATAGGTTTCGTCTGGACGAATGGAGCGAGCCTCAAGACAGAGACGTTCGTCCTGGGATGAACATTATTTTTCGTTTGGATGAACAGGGCATGGTGAGAATATAGAGACGTTCGTCCTAGGACGAACCATTGATTTCGTCTGAACGAACAGTAGAAAGTGAGAATCCCGAGATGTTCGTCCCGGGACGACTATTAAATTCATCCTGGATGATTAGGACTTAAAAAAAATTTCTCTCCGCCTGTTCGATCCATTACTCTCCTTAGGGGTAATTGATATGATCGTCCCGTATGAACTAAGTTCGTCCTGTACGATCAGTTAAAAAAAATTCCCTACGTGTGTATTGTGGTTTTTCACTCAATTACAATCACTCCCTCTCATATAAAAAATTATGAAAACATGTTGAATTTGATTACAAGACTTCAATATCTTGGAGTTGATTTTACTGAAATGTTAGTACACACTAGAGCAAGAAATAAATGTTCCAAATAGTGTTAGGAGATATATGTAAAATAATAATAATTGAAATCATCAAAATAATATAAGTTGCAAGAATGTAAACATACAAAATAGCAACTCTCTTAACAATCTCTCCCTTTTTGATGATGGCAAAACAATTATTGTTTATAAGAATTCCAATTCTAAATATCTCCCTTAAACACCCCCTGAATTGATGAATACATGAAATATAAGGAGGCATATATGTAAAAAAAAAAATTATTTTTAATTTTAAAGAAACAATCAAAACACACATTCAAATATAAAAAGAACAACCAAAACCCAAAAAATATAAAAAACAAAACAAAACAAACAAAAAAATAAAACAAAAAAAAGAAATAATAAACAATTTTGATAGCACCCTGAATTGATGAATACATGAAATATAAGGAGGCATATATGTAAAAAAAAATTGTTTTTAATTTTAAAGAAACAATCAAAACACACATTCAACTATAAAAAGAACAACTAAAACTAAAAAAAAATAAAAAAACAAAACAAAACAAATAAAAAAAATAAAAACAAAACAAAGAAATAATAAACAATTTCTCCCCCTTTTTGACAACAGCAAAAAGTGAAAAAGAGAAAAAAGATAGAAATGTAAGTAGAAGTATGAAATTCAGTTTATAATTTAATCTTGAAAGTGATTGAAATAAGATATGCAAATAAAATTAAGTCATTAGAGAAATCATAGAGATTCATATAATTGAAGAAGTGTTATAACATAGAGAATAAAAAGAATTTATCAAAGGCATGTGTCAATTTAGACACTAAGATAAAGAAAATCATTGCAAAAGGGATGAATAAAAAATTTTATATTTCACATTTCAATGTCAAGTATAAATGAACATAAGATCAATTTGAATTAAGAGATTGAAAGAGTTTGGAAAGAAAGAATTATCACATGTGGCGCTTTGTGCATCTTGTTCATATCTATTTTTCTTTGGCACATTTTTGTGCATTTGTTTACTGTGGGCTTATTTTATGCCTCTTTTTGTCATTGCAAATTTTTTGCACAACTCTTTTGATTTTTGTACATTTGTACACTTTTCAAGAGTAATTGAATTCTTTCCAAAGTCAATAATATAAGATTTCAAATTTTTCTAAGTGCATAAATACTATTTGAAAAGAGAAATACAAAATAAGAAAACATCTAAAATGCAATAATAATATTAGTACTAGAGTAGTCTAAATAAGAGACATTGAATTGAAGATTCTAGTAATATCAAGTTATAAGCATTTCTTAATTATAGAATAAATATATTTTCTAATGAAATTAATTTTAATTTACAATTTAAATAAGGCACTATTAAGATTAAAAAAATTTGAAAGTCATAAAGTCTAACACATATTTCCCAAAACATTAGACAACAAAACATTGCAACATTTATTGATATCAAATGAAGATATTACAATAAGGTACATGATATCAATAATAACAACATTAAAAAAAGGAAAAAGAAAATAATCTAAAACACATCACAAACAAACACAAATCACAAAAACAAAATCATAAAAACATAAACTACGAAAACAGAAACATCAATGTTGCAAAAACATTTTTATTTAAGCATTTAAATCAATTACACCAAGCCTTGTTCTTAATGTACTGAAAGTATCAAAGGCTAAAGGTTTTGTAAAAATGTCTGCAAGTTGATTTTCAGTTGAAACATGGATAAGTTCAATTTCTCCCTTTGATACATGATCCCTTATGAAATGATGCCTTATGTCAATGTGTTTGGTTCTTGAATGTTGAATAGGATTTTTAGAAATGCAAATAACACTAGTATTATCACAATAAATTGGAATAGTGCCTATATTTAATCCTAAATCAATCAACTGTTATTTTAACCAAAGTACTTGTGCCACACAACTTCCTAATGCAATGTATTCTGCTTCTACAGTAGATAGGGCCACTGAATTTTGTTTTCTACTAGACCATGAAACTAATGAATTTCCAATGAATTGACATGTTCCAGAAGTGCTTTTCCTATCCACTCTACAGCCTGCAAAGTCAGAATCTGAATAACTAATAATTTCAAATGAATAGCTAAACTTAGGATACCAAATTCCTAAGTTCTGAGTTCCTAGTAAATATGTTAATATCCTTTTCACTGCTGTCAAATATGATTCTTTTGGATCTGATTGAAATCTAGCACATAAGTAAACATTGAACATAATATATGGTCGGCTAGCAGTCATGTAAAGTAAAGATCCAATAATCCCTCTAAATTTCTTTTAATCAATAGATTTTCCCTTAAGGTCCTTATCCAACTAAACTGAGGAACTCATTGGTGTACTAACAGGTTTAGCATTGTCCATTTCATATTTTTTGAGGATGTCCTTAACATATTTAGTTTGACTAAGAAATATACCTTGCTCAAGTTGCTTAATGCTAAAACCTAGAAAGTAATTTAAATCTCTCATTAGACTCATTTCAAATTCACTACTCATTATTTTAGAAAAATCATCACAAAGATTTTTATTAGAAGATCAAAAAATGATATCATCCACATAAATTTGAACAATGAGTATATCCATTCCAAATTTCTTTAAAAAGAGAGTTATATCCACACTTCCTTTTTTAAAAGATCTTTCAAGTAGGAAGGTGCTCAACCTCTCATACCAAGCCCTAGGTGCCTATTTCAATCCATATAATGCCTTTTTTAACTTGAAAACATGATTTGGGTATTTAGAATTTTCAAAACCTGGGTATTTAGAATCTACAAAAACATCTTCTTCAATTACCCCATTTAAAAAGGCACTTTTGACATCCATTTGAAACAATTTAAATCCTTTAAAAAAGGCAAAGACTAGTAAAACTCTAATTGCTTTATGTCTAGCTACAGGGGCAAAAGTCTCCTCAAAATCAATTCCTTCAATTTGATTATACCCCTTAGCAACTAATCTAGCCTTATTTCTAATGACTACTCCTGAGTCATTTATTTTATTTTTGAACACCCACTTGGTTCCAACAACACTTTGATCTTTTGGCCTTGAAGTTAATTCCCAAACTTTATTTCTTACAAATTGATTCAACTCTTCTTGCATGGCCAATATCCAAAATTCATCAGAAAGTAATTGATCAATATTAGTGGGTTCTATAGTTGAAATAAAGGCTGAATGATTGACTTCTTTGTTTAATCCACGCCTAGCTCTAACACCCTCACTAGGTTCACCTATAATCAACTCCCTTGGGTGGGTTTTAGAAAATCTCAAATCTTTAGGCAAAGGGTTTTCTAATTCCAATTTATCTTCCACATTTTCTTCCAAATTTAATATATCAATTTTTTGGGAGTTTTCCTCAATCTCATCTTCAACAACATTTGGCTCTTCCAAATTTCCAGATTCATCAAATACAACATGTGTGGTTTCTTCAATGACCACAGTTCTTTTGTTGAATATCCTATAAGATTTTTCAACACTTGAATATCCAACAAAAATTCCTTCATCTGATTTTAGATCAAATTTTCCTAAGGCAGATTTTTCATTTTTATGAATGAACACCTTGCAACCAAAAACATGCAAATGAGACAAATTAGGTGTTCTATCTTTTAGCAACTCATAGGGTGTTTTATTTAAATTCGATCTCACATTCACCCTATTCAGAACATAGCATGCAGTGCTAACCGCCTCAGCCCAAAAATATCTAGGAAGTGAGTATTCAGCTAATATTGCTCGGGCAGCTTCTATTAATGTTTTGTTTTTCCTTTCGACTATCCCATTTTGTTGAGGGGTTCTAGGTGTAGAAAAATTGTGATCAATCCCTTTTTCTTTACAAAAATTTTCAAATCTTTAATTTTCAAATTCTCCTCCATGATCACTTTGTATATAAATTATTTCACACCCTAATTTCCTTTGAATCCAAGTCGAAAAATTTCTAAATTCCTCAAATGATTCACTCTTATGAAATAAAAATCTAACCCAAGTGAATCTTGAATAATTATCCACTATAACAAATCCGTATACCTTCCCTCCTAGACTTACAGTTCCTACTGGTCCAAAAAGTTCCATGTGTAAAATTTCTAATGGTTTACTAGTCCTAAGATCCTTATTGGACTTAAAAGAGGACTTCACTTGTTTTCCTAATTGACATGCATCACAAAGGTGATCCTTAGTAAAGTCTAGTTTTGGTATACCTCTCACTAAGTTCTTTCGGGTAATTCTCCTAAGATTTTTCATACTAGAATGACAAAGTCTCCTATGCCAAAGCCATGATTCATCAGAAACAGTTTTCGAACAAAAAGCAGTAGGAGATTGAATATAATTTAAATCTAGCACATAAACATTATTTACCCTTTTTCCATTTAAAACATCTTTTCCATTTAGGCTTAATATGCAGCTTGTAGGTAAAAATTTTACATTATATCCCTTATCACATAGCTGACTTATACTTAACAAATTATGCTTTAAGCCTTCAACTAATAACACTTTGTCTATAAAAAAGTTTTTCAAATTTCCAATCATACCTGGTCCAACCACTTTCTTTGTGGTATTATCTTCAAGTGTAACCTTGCCTCCACTCCTGGCTTCCAGTGTTATGAATTGAGCAGTATCTCTAGTCATATGCTTTGAACATCCGTTGTCCAGATGCCATATGCTCTCACGAGGTCTTGTGTGAGAGCAATCCTACAAAAATATCAAATGTTAGACCTGGGAACCCAAATAAGTTTGGGTTCACCTTTTAGTAATTTATAATCAGATGCATGTATAATATGTCTAGGTTTATACATCTTAGGTTTCCACACCAAATTAGATTTCATCTTCAAAGTACAGGTGTGAGCTATATGTCCAAATAATCCATAATTTTTACATTTGACATTATGAAAAGTATTCCTAAGTTTTCTACCATTTGTTTGTCTTCTAAGGGATTCCATATATTTAGGATAATATTTAGGATTTGTAAAATCTTCAAGTTTGGGGGTATCCTATTATCCTCAAGATCTCTTATTTTCAATTTATAAAATGAATTCATATCTTCCAAGATTTGATTTGTATAATTGATTCGATATATTTTGCTCTCAGATTCATCCTTAAATATTTTAAAATCTCTTTCAAGATCAGCATAGGATGATTTTAAATTCTCAAAATTCGTATTCAAGTCATCATATTCGTCAAGTAGTTTCATGTGGTTGTCATCTATTAATGCATGATCTTTCCTAAGGATTTCATGTTCCTTCTTAAGCTCTTCCAATTCTAAACTTACACTAGAATGCATCTTTTTCATTTTCATATATGCATCATGCATGTGTTCAGAAACTTCAAACAATTCATCATAAGTTAAGTCACATACCTCTTCTTGATCTGATTGATCAACATTATCTGCCATCAAGTAAAGATTGGTGACTTCTTCTTCTTTTTTAGTCTCAGATGAGTCTGAAGCTGAATCCGCCCAAAAAGCTCTTTGAAACTTCTTCTTGCCCTTCTTTACAATTGGTTTCTCTTCTACCTTCTCCTTGCTAGGAGTGGCTTTGAGTTTTGCGCAATCAGTCTTGATATGACCTGGTTTTCTGCATTCATAACAAATCACTTCATTAGAAACCTTGCCATTTCCATTAAACTTACCTCTATTCCATTGCTGGCGTCTCTTCTACTTTCTTTTCAGAAAGCTTCTAAATTATCTAGTCATTAATACAATATCATCTTCATCCTCAGGTTGTGAGTGTTCACTCTCTGACTCTTCCACATTTAGTGCTATAATCTTCTCCTTTCATGGTTCACCTGCATCAATCTTTCTTTGACTTACTCCTTGCTCATAAGCAATGAGTGAACCAAGAAGATTGTCAATAGAATAAATGTTTAGATTTTTAGACTCTGTAATTATAGTAATTTTAGCATCATAAGCAGTAGGTAAACAACGAAGAATCTTATTAACCATTTCAGCATTAGTTAATTCCCTACCTAGTGCATGCAAAGATGTGACAATTTGTGTGAATCTTGTGTACATGTCAGAAATAGATTCATTTGGTTTCATGCAAAACAACTCATAATCATGTAATAAGATATTGAGTCTTGATTGCTTAACCTCATTAGTCCCTTCATAAGTTATACAAAGTCTATCACATATGTCCTTTTCACTTTTGCAAGTGGAAACCCGCATGTAGTCTTCATATTTTAAAGCACAAAAGAAGCTATTTAAATATTTGGCATTTAGTTGAGCTAAGTCACGTTCTTCTATAGTCCAATCTGCAAAAGGTGTTTCTACTCTAACTCCATCAACTAATCTAGTTAGTTTTGTATAACCTTCATGGACTAGGATCCACATACGATAATCAAGTGACTGTAAGAAAGTAGACATGCGTGTTTTCCAAAAATCAAAAGGTATATTGTCAAACAGTGGAGGTTTAGTAATAGAGTAACCCTCAGGTGTATTTCGGTTTCCGAATGTAGCCATCTACGTAATCAAAAAGTAGTTTAAACTTATGATTTTGAAATAAAGCTCTGATACCACTTGTTGAGTCTAGTGAATAGGTTGTAAGACCTAAGTTAATGTCCCAAGGCTACCAAGAGGGGGGGGGTGAATTGGTATTTTTAAAAACTTAACCCTCTTTGATGTTGTGTTGAACCGAAATGAAAATTGTTTATTAAAATTTTTATAGAAAAGTTTTTCAACCACAGAGTTTTTTAAACAAAAGAAAAATGCAGAAAATAAAAAACAGTAAAGTAAACGACACAAGATTTATAGTGGTTCGGTCTAAACCAGACCTACTTCCACTCCCCAAAGGCACCCTCTGAGTATTGCACTAATACCAATAGTTTCTCTCCTTTTGCACCCACAGCAAGGCGGAGAAGGCTTTACAAACACTCTTTTCACCACTACCCGGTGTGGCAGAGAACCGTCGTCCTTTTACACAATCCACAGTGTTGGCAGAGAACCGTCCGTCCTTTCACACTCTCCTAGTGTGGGCAGAGAACCCTTCATCCTTTCACACTCTCCTAGTGTGGGCAGAGAACCCTCCGTCCTTTCACACTCTCCTAATGTGGGCAGAGAACCCTTCATCCTTTCACACTCTCCTAGTGTGGGCAGAGAACCCTTTGGCTATTCACACTCTCCAAGTGTTGGCAGCGAACCGGATCTCCATGACAAATCTTCTTACAAGAAATCTAGAAGGAAGAAAGAAAAGAGTGAAGTAATCCCAATTCACAAATAGGGATTCTTACCTTTAAACACCAAGTGAAGCCTTCACAATCCAGTGGTAGGAATCCTCCTTTGAATGCTCTCTCACACTCTCTCCTTAACTTTTCTCTTAATTGGCACGAAGATCAAATGGCAAAAAAGATTGGGTGGCACTCTAATTTGGACTATTTATATAAAAGACAAGAAAAACCGCCCAAAAATTACAAGTTTTCAATTCTGTACGCAGTGGATCGTCCCGTTCGATCGTGGATCGTCCTGGACGATTTTACTTAAATGGTCAGAAACTAACCATATGTATATTGGTACGAAATATTTTTGTACACGCTAATCGTCCCGTACGAACCAAGTTCGTCCGGTACAAAACGGTTATTACATAAGTCGGTTCTCAAAATTCTTCAGGATGTAACCAATTGATGTAAGTCGGTTCAGTTCATCCTGGGACGAATAGGTTTCATCTGGACGAATGGAGCGAGCCTCAAGACAGAGACGTTTGTCCTGGGATGAACATTATTTTTCGTCTGGATGAATTGGGCATGGTGAGAATACAGAGACGTTCGTCTTGGGACGAACCATTGATTTCGTCTGGACGAACAGTAGAAAGTGAGAATCCTGAGACGTTCGTCCCGGGATGACTATTAAATTCATCCTGGACGATTAGGACTTAGAAAAATTCTCTCCGCCTGTTCGATCCATTGCTCTCCTTAGGGGTAATTGACATGATTGTCCCGTACGAACTAAGTTTGTCCTGTACGATCAGTTAAAAAAAATTCCCTTTGTGTGTATTGTGATTTTTCACTCAATTACAATCACTCCATCTCATATCAAAAATTATGAAAACATGTTGAATTTGATTACAAGACTTCAATATCTTCGAGTTGATTTTCCTGAAATGTTAGTACACACTAGAGCAAGAGATATATGTAAAACAATAGTAATTGAAATCATCAAAATAATATAAGTTGCAAGAATGTAAACATGCAAAATAGCAACTCTCTTAACAACATTTATCACATCAAAATTTAATTAATTAATTAATTAATTAATTTAATTGTTTACATTAATTGTGTAGTAGAACTTGCCTATTTTTTTTAGATTTTTTTTCTTGCATTTCATGTTTTATTTTAGCATGAACACGGTCAAAGGAATGTGAGGGAATGTTTAAAAATTTTTTCTACTTAAAATTAAAATAAAATTTTTAGCCTTACATAGAAACTCTAACATTCTAATAAGTAAGTTGGGGACCGCTGAGGGTTTTTCATGCATACATATTGAAGTTTTTTATTTCTTATTAGGCACCTCCCAACCTGTAAGTTTTTACATACCACTTGACCTATTATGGTATAATTATGTTAAGGGGATGTTGTGAAATCTCTAGATAAAATCTATTTTTAAGCCTCTTTTAAAACAACTTCATACCTTTTATGCATACAAGTATCAATTAGCATGCAATATATTAGAAAAAAAATTAAAAGAGTAAAAAAATTAATTGAATTTTTTCTCAAGCATACTCACCCTACATAAGTTAAGGGGACACTTAGGATCTTCTTTAGATGTCAGCGTCAATTCCTCAAACTTAATTAACAATATCCCTACCACTCTTTCATACAAAAAATCAAACTCATGGTTTTAAATCACCCTGGTGGTTAGCTGGCTCCCTAATATAGTCTGGGTAAGTTCACATTTTGTACTGCATTATCTAGGTTTGGGCTACTATTGTCTAGTGCCCAAATTATACTTAGGATCAAGGACTGACTCAAAATTATAAGACCCCACCTTCCGGGAATGTAATCCTAATTTTATAATAAATTGATCAACTCAAATAAAAATGTTATCAAATCAATAATTAAAGCCCAACACATAGGATAGGTCAAGGAATTTCTGAAGTGTTTTATAATGTCAAAACACCTCCTACTTGTCATCCTTTGAGCTCCAAGAAAAGCGCTCAAACTCAATTCAATCCCAATTGAGATTCTAAATTCAACTCCTTTAATATCACTTCTCAAAAATCTTTAAAAAAAAAATTATATCATTATTATAATTGACAATATTCATAGGGAATCCAACCTCCCTACAATGTATTTAAC
The DNA here is from genome assembly GCA_019514585.1 of Dendrobium officinale. Lineage (NCBI taxonomy): Eukaryota > Viridiplantae > Streptophyta > Magnoliopsida > Asparagales > Orchidaceae > Dendrobium > Dendrobium officinale. Next base: position 126,388 of record JACXSL010000983.1, read on the forward strand.
TAAGAGGGCTTGTACTCATAGGATATTTAGAAGCCAATACTACTTTTCAAAAACTCAAATTAATTCTTCCTTGGAAAAAACCAAAATCAATGATGATATTTATCGTTATATTAAAAAAAATGATAATAAATGATATCTTTTTTTTTCCTTTGGGGAGATAGATCATTTGTTAACACAACCTTGAATATTAAATTATTGAAAATCCATCTAGATTACTTTATCTAAATACTTAACAAAACTCCATTTGATCATATGGGGTCATATGTAGTTCCTTCTCAAATTGGGTTACAATATTCAAAAGAAAATTCATAATTCTGAGTCTGAACCCATTACGAGATTTTATTTCTGCCTACAAAATCAATAGGAAAAGGTTATCCTACACTTTTAATGTCTAATGATAATATTCTTAAATTGCTAGCCCTTTTTAGTTCACTCTTGTTATTACGTTTTTAGCCCAATGACAAAATCTTGATATATACGCGTGTTTTTTTTAAAGATGAAATTATCTAGGAATTTTTCTATTGATTTGCTTGATGCTATACATGTAGCGATTTAGTTATCTAATGACCTTGATTATTGTAGGCTTTTTGCAATAAGAGCTTAATATATCGTTAACTATCAAATGAGATTATTGAAATAAACACCTTTTTTTGATGTCAAAGGGGAATCACCCATTGTTACTATTTGGATCTCTTTTTCTAATTTATGTTTACATTTTTTAATTATCATGTTCTTCATGCTTTAGGATCTATTTTTTGTAGACCTCTTCAAATAGATTAGGCCACCATCTCTCATTTGAGGCCTTTGGTGGCTAGGATTGTTGTGGAATTGGACATCACTAAGAAGCATCCTAAAGACATCTGGCTTGGATCTGAAAATTCTAGGTATTAATAGAATGTTGAGTTTGAAAATGTTTTAAATTTTTCTTTACATTGTAAAGTTCATGGACATTCAATAAATGATTGTTTTGTTGCTCATCCTCAACTTAAAAAGAATAATATGGACCATAAAACTATGGTTAGACCTATTAATGGAGAATCGGGTGTGTTTGGATGTCATATAATTTATAAGGAAAATGTTCAAAACATAAATTTGGAGGTACCAAAAGCTTCAGTGGATGACATAGATATTGGCCCTTTTCATAATTCCATAAGGAGCAAAGGTTTTTTTGATAAGAAAAACAAAGATGGTCAATATAATTTTGATAATGTGAATTCTTTTGAGGAACAAGCTTTAGTCGATGTGGATGAGAAAGGCATAGGGGAGAAATGTGGTGATGATCAAAATCATATTATTACAGGTTCCTTGGCTAATCAAGGAATGGAGGAGAATAACATGGATGAGAATGAATTATCACATGGTCAAGAAAATGATCAAAATTATTGTGCTATAAATCAAGTTAGTGAGGATAAGTATGAAAGTGGATTCGATCCTACCTCTAAAAATAATCAGATGACTCATGAGGATAAGATTAGGATATGGCGGAAGGGGAAATTGAATCTCAGGATACTTTCACTCCTAAGGATGGTCTTAAAGGATCCAATATTAACTCTGTCTCTTCCTATTGGTAATGCTAACATTAATAAAGAAGGTTATACTTCTATTTTAAAAAATAAGGGTAAGAATATTAAAAGCACGTCTAGCATCACCCCAAATGTCACAAGTGCTTCTAACCAATCTATTAATGGTTAAAGCACTCGTGTGGAATATTATGGGTGTGGGTGGCTCTCTACCTAAGGATATAATTAAGAATTATGTAGGATTTATGATATTTACCTTCTTGTTTGAATTGAGCCTTTAGTTTCTACTGCTAATTTGGATTCTGTTCGAAATAAGTTGGGTTTTGAATTATACTTTGGCAATTGTACAAATAAAATTTGGATTTTTTGGAAACACTTATTTCCTTTAGATATTATCATGGATTTGCATCAATTGATTCATACTAAGATTACTTTTAATCAAGTCTTCTATTATGCTTCATTTGTTTATGCTTCTTGTTCTAGATTAGGTAAGAAAACTCTTTGGAATCAACTTACTAATTTTTCCTCCTCTATTAATGCTCCATGGTTAGTTGGTGGGGATTTTAACTGTGTTACTAATGCGTATAAAAGAGTAGGAGTTAATCCTCCTAATTATCATGCTATGGAGGACTTTAATGATATGATCCTAAACTGCAACATTCATGACATTGGTTATTCTAGCAATATTTTTACTTGGAATAAGGGTATTTTGTGGCAAAGATTATATCATATTCTTTTAAATAATTCTTGGATTTCTACATTTCATTCAACTGACATTGATCATTTAACTAGAACTTTATCTGACCATTCTCCATTGTTATTAGGTATTACTAGCAATAGTTTAAATAATTTTCAACCCTTTAGATTACAAAAAATGTGGCTTCTGGATGAAATATTTTTAAATACTAAGCAAAGTAACTAGAAAGCTCCCCTTTTCCCTTCTGATAATGTTTTTGGTATGACTCGGCTATGGTTTAAAATTAAATGTCTTAAGAAAAAATTATCCTTATGGGATAAATGCCTTTTAAAGAATAAAATTACTAGTATATTGATTGCTAAAAAAATGTTAATAATGCTTATATGGCTTATATGCAGGATTATTCTTTTGAGAATTTGTCCATTTTAAGAGAAGCTAAGACTACTTTATTCAAACTTCAGGAAAAAGAAGAAGCATATTGGAGACAAAAAGCTTCTACAAAATTCCTTTATGGAAGGTGATCATAATACTACTTTTTTTCATAAGAGTGCTAATCATAACAAAGTGAGTAGGCAAATTCATAAGATCATTTCCCTTGATGGTTATGTTATAAAAAACCTCAATTTGATTTCTGCTTCGGGAATTGAATACTTTAAGAAATCTTTCCATAAAGATTTTACTCTGGATTTTAACATTGATTTCTCATTTTTTTCCTTCTCTTATTTTTTAGTAGGATAATCAGTTATTGACTAAAAATCCTTCTGAGAAGGAAATGTGGCATACTTTGAAAGATATAAACTCTAATTCTGTCACTGGCCCTTATGGTTTCACTACTAAATTTTTTAGTATACTTGGGAGATTATCAAAGATGACCCTATTAATGTTCTTATGGATTTCTTTTTGGGCAATCCTTTTCCTAAATTTTATACTTTTACCTCTATCATTTTAGTTCCTAAATCTAGTGTTATTAACTTTTGGAATGATTATCATCCTATCAGTTTATGTAATTTTTTTCAATAAACTTATTGCCAAAATTATTATGGGGTGGCTTGCCTTGATTCTTCCTAATATTATTTCATTAGAACAAATGGTTTTCATTAAAGGTAGATCGATATTTGAAAATGTTTTACTCGCTCAGTTCATGATTTACATGCTAAGGTTACTGATGGCAAAATTATTTTTAAAGTTAATATTACTAAAACTTATTATAATCCTAATTAGGAATTTCTTTATACTATTATAAAGCATTTTGGCTTTAGTATGCATTTTATTAATCTGATTAAGAATAGAATTGAGCATTGTTTCTTCTCTAATATGATTAGTGGTAAGTCCCATGGTTATTTTAAATCTTCTCATGGTCTTAGACAAGGGGATCCTTTATCTCCTACGCTTTTCATTTATGCTTTGGAATTCTTATCGCAAGGTATTAATAATATTTTTAGGATTCATCCTAATATGCATTTTAGAACTATTGGTGGCTTTCCTATTACCCATTTGAACTTTGCTGATGATTTTATTATTTTCTCTAATGGTTCTATTAAAATGCTTTATATTCTATTCAATTTTCTTAAGAAGCTAGTAGTCTGATTTTTAACCCTTCCAAGAGTTGCTTTATTCCTTCTATTTCTATATCTTCTACTCTGATTACTAGTATTGAAAGAAAACTTGGTTTAATAAAAAGAAAGTTACAATTGAACTATTTAGGTACACCTTTTTATAAGGGTAAAAATCGCTCTCATTTACTTGGGCTTTTAATTTTCTTTCCTTTGGTGGTAGGCTTGTTCTTATTCAACATGTATGTGCTCTATTCCTATTTACTTGCTTCATACTATTTGCCCTACTTTAAATGTTTGTAGAAGAATAGAGATTTAATTTAATAAGTTCCTTTGGGGTGCAAAGAATGGAAAAAATGTTATTATATGGGGTTCATGGAGTAACTGTTTGGGGGTATTGATGAGGGAAGATTAGGTTTTAAAACTTTCACAAATATGACCACAACCTTTTCTCATAAATTGTGGTTTGCGTTTAGATCTAAGAAGAATTTGTGGGCCAAGTTCATGGTTTCTAAGTATTGTATTAATAAACATCCATTGAATTGTTCTTTCAAATGAGGTGATTCTTTCAATAGGAAAAGATTATGTGATATTAAGTGGGGAGCTGAATAGTTTATTCAATAGGGAAAGGGAGCTATTGGTTTATTTAGCTCAAGCTATATTATTTATTCTTCCTATTAAGTATTGGTTTTCTGGTTGCATTTTATGTATCTTGCACGGTTTCTTTCTATCCATCCATGGTATTACTTATGTTGGTGGTGCTGGTGGGAGGATAATTATTATGGATTATCATACTAAATTTCTTGTTATTATTGATTATAGTTATTATTGGAACTTTTGGTATTCTAATTACTTGTTTTGGAATGGGAACTTTCAGATAGGTATTTACATATTATTCTACATTGTTGCTGAAGGGGTATCCTTCACCTATATTTTGTATAAGCTTGATTGGATTCATTTGTTGGTATTGTTGTGCTTGTTTTATCTTTACAGTAATTATTTCTTGCAGGTTTGGTGGACGAAAGTATTTATGGGCAAAATGATTAATTTTGTAGGAAGTGTGTGTTGAAAGTCTACTTTATGGCCTTCCTTTTTTGGGTGATGTCTTCTTGCAGCCCTAAAAGGTTATTAGGAAGTTTTGTAGATAGTAGCATGGGGACCTTCAGCTCTTAGGTTTTTCTTTGAATTTTTTTATATCTCTATCGATCAGTAGTGAGCGGAAGGTCCCATTTAAGAACCTTATTTCGTTTCTTCTTAATTAACGCATTGGCCCCTTTGCGAGTCCCCCCTCTAAAAAAAAGAAAAAAATTAACTTCACATATTAATTCAAAATATAATGTCCAATAAGGTACACAAATTAAATAATAAGTACAAAGATTAAATATTATTTCAAAATTCTAAAGGTATGTTAATATGCATCATCAAATTCAAATGGGACATCCTTTTCAAGCAAATGACATAATGATTTGCTGATCCTTGAAAAATTCCTAATGAATCTCCTATAAAATTTTAGTTGTCCTAAGAAAGCCCTAATACCTTTCATAGAAGTAGGTGGTGATAAATTTTTAATAATATGCGCCTTAACCCTATCCACCTCTAATCCTTTCTTGAAAATGTTAAGTATTAGAACTTGTGGACCTTTAAAAGGGATCCATCGTGGCAGTAGAGTATAGAGGGTGTACAACCGCACCACCCAGAGGGATAGAGACGATCGTAGGCCTCCACGATCCTTGCAAGAGGTCCAATATTAGGATATATTATATGATACATACGACTAACCATTGATGATAGAGGCTCTTGCTAGCGCACCCCGACGGGTAGTAATATATACGACCTGATCAAAATAACAGGTTTCCCCCACTTGATACATCAGCTCGAATGGGGTTTATTTGATGCTGGAGTTCTGTTTCCTACGGGCGTAATTCCCCATGGTTAATTACATCTCGATCCTAGAGCCCAAGAAAACTTTTGATTAAGGATCTGATATTAATCTTCCCAGATAAGGGATTGACACAAAAGGGGAGACTAAGAAATTCCTACTCAAAAGGAAAGAAAGGGCTCAACTCAGCTTAGTCAACATGCACGACTCACACTAACATCCAGAGGGACTAAGGTAGTTGAGGAGAGAAAGAAACTCAAACACTCAAAACATATAGAGGAAAAAGAAGGAAGTGGCGTCATCAGTGTGACGTGAATAAGAAGAATTTATAGTCCTTGAAGAATAGGGAACTTACCCACTATTTAGGCATACTATGAAACACACCATATAGTAGCCTTGAATCCTAAATCTAAGGTGGGCTTAGTGTTTTACCAAACACTAACACCCGTGTACTAACTAATGCACTTGGACTTATATCCTACATTAAAAGGAAAGTTAGCTAACCACCTAAATACATAAAATCCATGCAGTCTAGTCTTTATAAAAGATGGGTAGGTAGTTTAGTGTTTTGGAAGTAGGGTTGATGTTTAGAGAGTTTCCTAATTAGCCCTAGACTTATGTAGGGTGAATGCACCTAGAGCTAATATAACATGCACGACTCAACACCACCAGGAAGGTGGTAGGATCAGGTATAATCGATAATTCCAAGAACCTTATGATTGAAAATGTTTTGCTTGTAGATGGATTGAAGCACAACCTGCTTAGCATCAGTCAATTTTGTGACAAAGGCTTCATCGTGTAATTCTTCGCAAACTCATGCATTGTAAGTTTAAGTAACAACACTATTTTGCAGGGAAAGAGGATCAACAACGTCTACATGCTTGATTTAAATAAAATTGAATGTGCTGTTTCTTTTTGCTTAAAAACTATTATTGATGATTCATGGTTGTGGCACCGGAGACTT